>JAOYNN010196666.1:0-10800 GCA_025770095.1 Goniobranchus kuniei
GTTAGCTGAGGACAGATATGAGTGGAGGAACATGATCACCAATGTCTGTTTCAGACACGGTACCTAAAGAAGAAGAACCAAACATCTGAGTTAGTCAGTATATATGGGGTCATAGCTGGCTCAACTGTTAAGGCGTTGGCTTGGGATCAGGAGGTCTTGGGTCGGATTCCTGCCAGCAACTACTTGTGTTTTTGTCCTTAAGCAAGAAAATGTACCCCAATTGCTTTACTCAACTCAGGTTTTAAATGAGTACCTAGGCTGGTATTGTTGCACAAAGTGTGCCGTGCTTTACTGTTGTGCAGGGGGTATTCCTGCTCGGGGATAAAGTAAAGAACATCACAGGCAATGTTACTGGTAATGCTGGAGACGCCAATGTGTTAAATATAACCCATGCAAATTTGGTAACCCGATTAGGGCGTCTGCATGAATAAAATAATCCCCAACACCTCTGTAATGTAGGTAACGAGACGGGGATAAATTTACTGCATATTGTGGTACAGGATTCTGACCTTTAAAATGGAACCTTTTTTTGTTCCTCCAATGGAAATTGATCTGGAAGTGATATTTAGTATGACAGCTAATGGGTTTTGGCTTTTTACCCTTGATACCAGAATTTTTATAGGGTACTGAAGTGACGCTCATCCCCATGAACACATATGCTGTCAGTGTGTCAGTCATACATCAGCAGCTGTTTGATGGAAAATGGATTACTCATTAGGTCAATGGATCCAGCATTTATAGTGTTTCTTCTGTGCTAGTAAAATGTAATCAGTTCAGTTTTCTTGTTACACTTATTTTTAATAGTATTTACAATATTATAAAAAAATTGATGCTGTCCTAAATAAACTTAAAAGCGTGCAGATGAGGAATGACAAAATAAAAAGGAGCACAAAAATTCAGTTATATACAGCTGTCATGAAATTGGTTCTTACCTCTAATTGCGGCACATAAGCTTTAACCCAAACTGAGATGAAAAAGCTAGACGCCTTTCATAGAAGACAGGTAAGGCAAGTATTAAATATCTACTTCCCAGTCAAAATTTCTGACATGAAAAAAGGAATGAGAAGACCCTTTCTACATTCATAGTCGAAAGCTGATGGAGATTAGCTGGTCATATTCTAAGACGACACCATGACATTCCAGCCTACAAAATCAGTGGAGCTCCACTTTATGAACTTTGGAAAGCAGTATAAAGGGAGACCAGCAAAAACATTACCAATAGTGCTAAATAAAGAGCTCTCCTACCACGACCCGAATCTAACATGAAAGTCAGAAGGCGATCTGGAACATCTAAGATCACGAGCACAAGAATCCAGACACTAGAGCACCATGGTAAGAGATCGTGAAAGTTGCTGAGGTGTCCTCTTCTGATGACCAGGATGCGAAAAACTTCTAAGTCAAATCAAGGAAATCAAGATGTTGAAACTCGGTACAGTGGTCTCCGCTTTACACCATTCAGCTTATCATCCACATATCTCCAGGATACAGAATTTTTTATACAAAAGTTACCCCTTTAACATCCACGTTATCCACATTACTTCGCCTAACATCCACGTTTTGGGAGAATGTTGAATTATAAACACTCCAAAAGACGGACTTAACATCCAAGAGGCAACAAGACTCACCTAAGTCCGACAACTGCATCTCCCCTCGACACCTAGCGTTATAAGAGGACAGAAATAGTAAGTATGTAAGTTCAATTATATTTTTCCTCCTGAAAACAAACAGGATTGAGAGCCTGTACATTTCATACATGCTGAAAAAGAGGAATGCGTAAGGCCAGCCTTGTATCTAAAACAAAAGAAAACAATTGTCACTGTCTTACACCTCAAACCATTTATACAGGTTAGCGATGATATCAGTCAAGACTCCCCTACCCTCTGATAAGCTTAACTTGTTTCAGACACTAGGGATGCGTAATGCAAGCGCCTGTCAGTGTGAAAAGATGGCGTTAACATGTCGTCTAAACAGAAGAAAGCAATGACATGGTCCTCCCATCCTGCCTCGCCCACCTACTGCATAATATTGAATAGAACAATTGTTTCTTGTTCATTTCATTGTGCAGCGTCATAACCAAATTGTATTGGTCGGTACAATGATTGAGAGGCAAGCCAAACAGTACTTAATCTGCTAACAGCTCACATTGACATTGGCCACGCCATTTCTTTAGATGGTGCATTCTGTGATTGAGCTACATATAATGTCATTGGTAAATAGGCTGCTCCCTTGCCCTCCGCCTTACATCCACATCTGGCTTGCATCCACATTTCTCAGTCTCCCAAGGATGTAGATGTTAAGCGGAGATCACTGTACTGATATTGATACTACTTACTTTATACTCAGCACTCCCAAAGTCAATGGCATAATGGCCCATCAGAACTTTATTCAGGGTCGAAGGCCTTTAAAGCTCTGGAACTAAAAAAGAATTTTAATGGCCAAATGACAACTGCTATATTTTGGGCCCTAAGGACTTTTTTTTTCTTTAGATCTAGATGTGGACTCGCGCACAATTTTTTTTTTTTAAATTTGAAGAGGAGTACCTTGTTACCTTTACTAGGTTTAGGTGTGAAAAGTTATAAGACCAAGTTGCTGTGTATGTGTCAGTCACAAGACTAGTGATACTGTATGGAGCAGCATTTGGACATTGGAGATGAAGGAAAAACAGATTCTTGAAACAACAGAGAATGCTAAGAAGAATCAAAGGGATAACATTGAGAGACAAAGTGGAGAGCGAAGTTATCAGGAAGGAGTCAAACATTAACAATATAAAAGAAAAAGACAGAGATAAGACTGAGATGGTATGGACATACTAATAATAATAATACTGAAGATCATTTACATAGCGCCCAATCCCGAGTGATACAGCTCTAGGCGTAAACAGATACATCAACCAACAAACAATGCATGTGCAAAATGATCACAGAAAAAAAAAAGATTGTATTGATATCAAATTCATAAGAATGAAACTAATTCACTACAGACATTTTGAAAAGGTGGGTTTTTAGAGCTGCCCTGAATTTTGATTCCGATTCTATTAAACGTATGTTAGGAGGAAGGGAATTCCACAGCACTGGAGCCGAGTGGGAAAAAGGCCTTCCGGCAAGTCTGACAGAACCTTTTTTTGTGAATTTTAAACAAACGCTGGTTGCTAGATCTGAATGAGCCTGATGGATTATATAAGTGAACGAGATCTTGTAAATATGATGGGGCTCTTTTGTGAATACATTTGAAACAGAGGAGGATATTTTTGTAAGTAATTCTAGCTTTAAGTGGTAGCCAGTGCAAATTTTTAAAACAAGGGATTGACCTTGTCTCTTTTCTTCTTTTTTCAAGACTAATTTAGCAGCCTGGTTTTGAAATCGCTGCAGCTTATTTACAGCATTGTTAGAAAGATAAGTAAAGAGTGAATTACAGTAATCTAGTCTGGGCAATATAAAAACTGACATAAGGGTTTTTAATGATGTCTCGTTTAAGAAAGATGACATTTGTCAGATTCTCCTCAATTCACAGTACAACGTTTGACTAAGATGGTTAAAATGATGTTCCATAGACAGCATACAATCAAATGTCACACCGAGATTCTTTGCTTTTTGAGCAAAAACTATTTTCTCATTTGCAATAGTAACAATAGAGTTAACAAGGGATTTACAATTTCTTATTGGATTCCAAAGTAACACCTCTGTATTATACTAATTCATTTTCAACTTATTGATACACATCCAGTTCATGACATCATCAATACATTGTTCTGTGATGGTAAATAAAGTAGATTCATCACCTGGTAGTACAGACTTATATACCTGGACATCCTCGGCATACATATGGTAAAATACGTTGTGCTTTCTAATTAAGGCTCAGAGTGGTTGAGTGTACAACATGAATAGGATAGGACCTAAAACAGAACCTTGTGGAACCCCAAAAACTGAAGGTATTTTACTTGATTTCAAACCCTGAACAAGCACTGACTGTGACAGGTTAACCAGATAGGACCTAAACCAGTCCAAGGCTATAATAGTGATGCCAAAAGTCTGTGACAAAGGCTCGATAAGTATGGCATGATCTAAAGTATCAAACGCTGCACTTAAATCTAACAAGGCAAGGATGGAAACTTTACCTTCGTCAGCCTCTCATAAAAGATCATTGTATAGTATACCCTAAGAAGAGATGTTTCTGTGTTATAACCCTAATGGTAAGCCGACTGATACTCTTCACAGAGACCATTTCTTGTCAGGTGATTCTTTCAGTTGTTTAAGGATAATTTTTTCCAGAACTTTGGACAAGAAGGGAAGATTCGAAACAAGTCTAAAATTGTTTAACTCATCAGGAGACAGTTTTGATTTTTTAAAAAGGGGGATAACCAAGGCCTCTTTAAAGGCCTGGGTTACAAGACCATTTCTCAGAGATTCATTCATGATAATTGTGATAATCTCAATGAGACTATCCATGTGAAAAATTATCAATGTGGTTTGGATAGTGTCAAGGCAGCAACTCTTGGGAGGGGAGCTTTTTATGATCAACCTAACCTCTGCTTCTGTGACTGGTTGAAATTCTGTGAGTTGGACACCATGAAACTGAGGGGAAGCGTTGCTAGTCAATGTATCCAAAACTGTTCTAATTTTTGATATTTTCTCTTTAAAAAACTTAACAAATGTGTTTGGTAGATCACATTTTGGGACAAGGGAAGGAATACTGGTTGAACATTTCTTCCCAGTCATAGAGCCTGTGATGTGAAACAATGCTTTTGAATTTGGGCACTCTGATATTTTAGGGTTGTAATAGGCATATTTAGCAGATGTAATTAACATTTTTTCTTTATTTACACATTGTCTATAAATTTCTCTAAACTCTAAACACAGTTCTATTGGTTGTCCTCCACTTCCTCTCAGTACGTCCACGCTCACCCGTAGCTTGTTTGACCTCTGCAGTTATCCATGATGCAGACGGACGATCTGTCACTATAAGCACTACTATCAGCAGAAGGATGACAACCATGTTAAAACAATGCTAAACATGAGAGTAGAAGGTGAAAGACCAAGAGGAAGACCAAAAGGAGGGTGGATGGACAGTGTCCAGAAAGATCTATGGGAGCTGAGTATCACTTCAGATGATGCTTATGAGAAAGGATTCTGGAGAACAAGAATCTGAACTGCTGACTCCACTTAATGGGAATAATAAAGTGAGGAAAGATGGATAGATAGTAGTGCTGAGTGGTAGTCCAGTTTCAGATTTGGATAACCAGTTCTCTATCCACCTGACTTGGATACCCAGTTTTTAGGCCTGACCTATTTCAACCTGGATTTTGACTTGCTTTCGCTATTTAGATATTCTTTAACTAATCCAAATCAGCAAGCAAGCTGAACTCTTCCCCCTCGTCTCTCTTTTCCTCTTCTCTGTCAGTGTGTCTCGCATATTGGTGGCAACACATAGGTCATGTTAGCACATTGAGCAGTTGTGACAAAGCTGTAACAATATATGTGTGCATGTAATAGTTATCTTACACCTAATTTAGCTCTCTCTGACTCTCTGTTATGATCAATCTGAATTGTAAAACCAAGTCAGTGGTGAGCCGTGACCTAAAATCCGGGTCAAGATTCAGTTAGCCACTTATTCAAATCTGGGTAACCCGGATATCCAGTTCTTCCAGAACCAAGCCTCTACTCAGGACTAGTAGATACAATAGATGTGAATGAGCAGCTGGCCATTAAGCTAGTGCTGTTCTTGTCCAAAAAATACTTTCACTAATGACCATCTGCAAGTTTTTTCTGCGTCATGGTGCCAGTCATGGGAGTAAAATATCATTGCTAAGGGATATGTCCATGGTTACTTTGTGGATATGAGCTCTCTGTAAATGTTATCATCATACGGTTGACAGTGCAGGATAAAAGCAAAAAATCAGCTGAATGTCTAGACATCCCCATCCACTAGGTTAATATGCCCATGTGCAAGCAGGTCAGTAGCGAGCTTCGCTTACGGTTTTGTTGTAAAAGTCATTTGGTTGGAAAGAGTTGGTGGCTGAGAGTTGATTTTTCCACATGTTTTCAAATTTTGCCAGAGTGCCCAGGAGGAAGTCACGTCCCCATTTGCCGGCATCATTTCTCAGTGCTTTGAAGCTCATCTCAATGTGTACATTGACAATCAGGATAGGTAAAGTTTTCATTATTTATTTATTTATTTATTTATTTAATTATTTATTTCAGGGTGAGAAGTAACCTTGAGAAACCTTGAAAAACCCTGTAAAATATTGTGACCTTGAAAAACCTTGAAAAGCTGTGAATTTTACCAAGAGACCTTGAAAAACCTTGAAAATGACAATTATTGGGAAATCTGTATCAACCAAACTGAAAAAGAAACATTTTTGAACGATCACATGCTAACACAGATATGGGAAATCTCGTAAATGACCGTAATGTTACTGGCAGATCTTTAACCCTTGTGTCTTGTAAAATCACTTGAATGTATGGACATACTATTTTTTAATTTCATTTGGAACCTTGAAAAAACATTTTTGGACCTTGAGAAACCTTGAAAAAACCTTGAATTTTACCTTAGTAAGCCACTTCTAACCCTGTTATTAATTTATCTATTTAATATATATATATTTATTTATTTGCTTGCTTGCTTGCTTGATTGATTGATTGATTGATTGATTTAATTAATTAATGTTATTTTATTTAATTAGGTTTTTTTTGTTTCTTCATTAGAGGTTTTTCCATGTACATTTATGCTTGTTGGTGTCGTTTTTGTTTTTGTTTTTATTAACTTGTGAGAGTTTTGTTCATGTTGGTGTTTCTGTCATCATTTATTGTGCAATGTTTGATTCTTTATTTGATTGTCTACATGTCTGTGATGCTTCTGATAATTTATTTGTATGCTTGTTTGAGTTATGGTCAATTTGTTTTTTCGTATGTATGTGTATTATAATAGGCGTTGTTAGGGTTGCGGGCAAATACAAAAATCAACCAATGTGAAAGTCAACTTGTCTGGTGTTGTTGTATCCAATATCAATTGCAGATTAGTGAGTAAATGAAAAATTATGTGAAATTTTTGGGCTGGCTTAATCTAGTAAATTTTTCCAATTTGCCGTCTTTTCTTTTCCTGATGCAATCCAGAAATCTTGGTGAACTGATTAACCGTTTTCAAGCTGACATTCAGATGCATGGAACCCCAAGCATGGATGCAGAGGAAGGCAGTAACGTGTTGCCAAGTTGTGCAGATCTTTTTGTTTTCTACAAGAAATGTATGGTCCAATGCTCTCAGCTCAGCACAGGTCAGCCTCTTATTGACCTGACCCGCACTTTCCAGAAGTATCTCAAGGAATATGCCAACAGGATTCTCCTGGCCAACCTTCCCAAGTAGGTTATCATTTCTTACCTTCCAAACATCTAGTAGTGAGTATTATACTCACAGATATTCACATATCTCACATATACTCACAAATCTCACCAATACTCACAAATCCAGTTATGGCAGAAGGCCTCGTCAGCCTTTAATACCATCTCTTCTTCCTCTTCATTTGAGTCCAGTACTTTAGTAGTTTGCCTTGGGTTGCTTGTAAAATGCAGTCAGTAATGTCACAAACAAAAGAAAGCCTATAATTTCAAAATATACCATCCACAACGCAGAACTTGAAAACATGATCGAGGCAGAATATTTAGGCGTGACTTTAACCAGCAAAATGTCATGGAACAAACATATCACGAAAGTATGCAAGAGGGCAAATAGCAGATTCAATTTCTTGAAGAGAAACATTTCATCCTGCCCTACTGTGGCGAAACAGAAAGCTTACAGAACTTTTGTGATACCAATTGCGGAATATGGCTCAAGCTTATGGGACCTCTATACAAAAAGTAACATCGCCAAAATTGAGCAGATACAAAGAAGAGCATGTAGATTCGTCTACAATAGTTATGACAGGAACATAAGTGTGATAAAAATACTCCAAGACAACAAATGGACACTACTGCAGGGAAGAAGAGCTAAACATAAACTGGTGCTAATTTTCAAAGCTCAAAACAGAGAAACTGTCATCCCTCTGGACCATCTCAAAGAAAATGTAAGGAAGAGCAAAACCCATGTGTTGCCATCCTCAAGAGTAGATGCACATCTTCACTGTTTCCATTCAAGCACTGCTTGCTTCTGAAACTCCCTTCCTACTCATGTCAGACAACTGCAGAAAATCAATAAATTATTGACAGCATAGACCAAACCACAATAAGAGGAAATTAGTTAAATTAATAAAACAAAAGACACAGCCAATGTTGATCATTGCTACACCCTGTCACGATTATCTTCTTCGAAGAAGCTGCAACAAGATTGATTGAAGTTGAAGTTGAAGATCAGCTCTCTATAGCAATAAAACTGATTCTGGTCTTTCCAGTAGTAATCTCATCTTCGAAAATTGTGATACTTTTGGATGATGCAACCTTTTCTGGCAGACTTTTCCAAATGCTGTATATCTGATCACAAAATGAATATTTTCTTATATTTAATCTATATTTTCCTATCGATAAGTTATTTTGGTGGCCTCTGATATTGTAGCTTTGATTCTGATCATGCTTTTGTAATAAATCTGAAACTTTTGGGTCATATTCACCGCTTAAAATTGTGTTGTTTAAGTTTCAGTCATGTCACCTCTTGATCTTCTGTAAGACAGTGATGGTTAATTAATTTTATATTATAAAACAGTTTTTTTTCAATAGCCATTCTCGGCTATATCTCAGGCTTGGAATCACCACAGCTATAGAATGTTTCCTATTTTAAATTCTAGTCATGTTATCTGCGATGCTTTCAGGTATTGATTGTCCATACTGTTTTTTGCCATGATTTAAAAAGTACTTCGTTCTTTTAGCTAAATTTTTCTCATACTGAAAAACACAAAGTGATAATGTATCAGGCTCAAATACAACTAGATCTAGATTATTTGCAGCTTGTAAGCAAGACAAAGATGGCAGCAAAAATGAACAAAAAGGAACCCACAAGAAGTAGAGAAAAATTCCTCCCTCTTTAGTAGCTTGAACGACTCTGAAAGAGAAAGGCTCGGCAGTAAATCTAGTGCAATAGATGACAGGTCAATTGCTCCTGAAAGGAGGGACGAACCTGTTCTTGAACTTTTAAAAGTTTTGATAATGGTATTGAAAGTTTTAACTCGGCGTTTAACTCAGTGCGGTCGCGTCGGATAAATATATCTGATAGACAATCTGTACATATATCCTACAGTGTTAAGTTACTGAACAAACTAAGCATGTGATGAAGGGAGAACACTCTCAAATGAAAATATAATCATCTATTATTCAAGTCATCTTTCAGGGGCAAGAAACCATTTCTCTGTACCATTAGAAATAAAAAATGTAACGCCTGATTTAAAACAGGCCAAAATGCTGTGGTATAAGGCTTTCGCATGAGCCAGGGCCTTGCTGCTGCAATGAGTTAATAAATCTAATGTTATTGTTATCTTAAGGCATGCTGTTGGTTGATGCTGTTAATCCAATCTTTAATTTAAAAAAAAAAAATTTAATTAATGCACTGTATCTCAGTCACCACACGTGTTACCAAAAGGCTATGTCTTTATTTATGCTAAGGTATCCCTAGCTCAAAATATTTCAGAAAATTGTTCATCTGAGATTATCTCATGCTTGTAAAAAGAATTTCCAATTGTAGGCTGAATAGAGACTTATTGAATTATTGAATCTGTTTGGTTCCATCCACTTGAAAGGGGAAGGACTGATTCAGGTACAATGCAAGACATGGCACATTACTTTTAAGTGCAAACAGGAGTTATTTGTGGAAATTAAATCTTCTCAGAGTATCCTACAATCCTGGAAAACATGCACACAGCAGGTGTTTGTGGAACACACAACAGATGACAATTTTTTAAACTATTTAATGTCCCATCAAGGGCTTGGGAGCTCCTCCCTTTCTTAATATCTGTGGGTGTCGGTGGCTTCATGGTGATCATATCTTGGCACGAGTTGAGAATCTAGAGGCATTCACCATGGTCTGTACAAGGGTGCTTGACCACGTGGGTTTGAGCCTTGCTGGTGTGCAGTCTCGCTCATAACTGCAAGACATTTTCCTTGTGTCCTTGGCTAAGGCACTTTACTGCGCTTACCTCACTCAACTCAGGTGTGAATGAGTACCTGGCAATTAAGACATCGCTGTCTCTGTCTGAAAAAATGTATTCACACCTAACATGCTGCAAGTCTTTTTCTAATGTCAGTGATGCAAACTCGCACTGAGCAAGATAGTGCGATGTATTCAGAAAAGAAGATCCTCCTCAGGCGGATGTTTCGGCTTTTAACTTCTGACATCCTCAGGAGACTAGGTCACACTGAGGTAATGACTCCCAGTGCCCTAGCACTGTAAAGCGCCTTGAGTTATTTTCACTGTACCCACACAAAGTCATTCTGTTGTACATCCACCTGTCTTGTTTCTGTGTCAAACTGAGACTGTTCAGTGCTTGGCACCTCATTTGGGCTCATCCCACTTCAAGAACTTGTCCCCAGAGTCCCATACAAGCGAAATTTGTTTGATTGTGTAAATAAATAATACAGTGCAGTGATGAAATTACTTAATACACGATCTATGGCAATCTAGGAACAATTTTTGCAACTACAGAATTTAATAGAATGCTTCTTTCACAAAGTTTGTTTGTGTTGTCTCTGTCTGTCAGTCAGTGTCTATATGTCACTCTGCCTGCCTATATGTCTGTCTGTCAGCCAGCCTTTCTATTTGCCTGTGCCTGTGCATGTGCCTGTGCCTCTCTCTCTCTCTCTCTCTCTCTCTCTCTCTCTCTCTCTCTCT
>JAOYNN010196777.1:0-10799 GCA_025770095.1 Goniobranchus kuniei
ATGATGACATGGCAGAGATAAGCATCACTCAATTACAAGAGAGATTTGCAATAAATCACCCCCTCCCTCTACCTCCACCCCCCCACCCAGCATGACCATGCACACAACATAGTGCTCAGTCTATAGTATTATGTACGATACATTATACACATTACATGTAATACTGTGTATCAAGGGCCAGCAACCAGAACAATGGATCCAACATCTTGTTAGAAATGGTCATATCAAGTGTCACTCTAGAGCAATATTGTAATCTTCCACTGCATAACAATGTGAATTGATTGCTCTCATAATCAACTAATTACACTATTTTTTTATAACTTTAAAACTTTAATAAAATAAAGAGTCTATGCCAGAGAAACTTATGCACCATATTTTGTCGCCAAGAAAATACCACTTGCATTGATTTTGCCCCTAAATTTCCAGTTCCAATAATGATAAAAATTCTATTTATTTCCATTTTGAATGTATAGACAACCAATTGGAAAATTGTGTGGTATGAGATGATGACGCAAATTCTACAAGGTACATTACAAGAAGCATCACATGTACAAGTCTCTCAATATAATCTTATGTACATGTACTATATGTTGATGATAATAAGTGTTGGCTGTAATGATGACAACCATGATTATGATAATAGCGATGAGGACAATGATGATAATAAAACTTCTGTGTTGCAAAAAAATAACAAAAAAAACCCACTAAAAAACTAAAACAGAACAAAATAACAACAGCAAAACAACACTCAATAAACAAAAACGAAAGAAAGCAAAAAAAAAAAAAGCAAAAAAAAACAAACAACTAACAACCACACACATACACACCTCCCCTCCCCCACTACCACCACCACCACCACCACCAAAAAACAAAAACAAGCACAAAAAAACCCTCACTAAAAAAAACAAACCCCAATTGATTAAAGAAGATAATACATGACGTTTAGTCGGTTTCACTTATGCATTACTTGATTCCAAATGTACAGCAGTTGGATAGAAATTATTTTTACATATTGACTAGTGTGATAGCACTTTTTAGAAGGAATAAGTGTAAATAATTCATATGCTGGGTGAGATCTATTTTGATAAATTACATCCAAGGGAGGGGGACTCCCACCAATGATTTTCTCTGATGTTTTTATAATGTTTTCAAGCTGTCGTTTCGATATTTTGTTTAATGATCCAAACCAAACAGGAATTGAAAAAGGATAAATAACAGCACTAAGCCACCCCATACCTCAATACATTGTATCGGTACCTACATCACACACCGATTGTATAACCATACATTATCATACATGTGCAATGTAATGAATAATGGCCTGCATGTCAGCTCATACCCGGAGCTTCCATTGTCTGCAGTTGTAATGAGTGTGGATGTCAATTGTAGCGTACACCTTTCATTTAGGGGCATACTTCCAAAATTTTAAAATACATGCTCCACATTTAAATGTATCAATTTTCAAATGGATTTGGGGATTATTATTGTTATGAATTTTCAAAAACAGTTATACAAGAAAATGTGCCGTAAAATTACTCTACACAAAACATTCAATAGGCTTGTGGGTGAAAATCCTATGATTTGTAGTTTTGAATTTTGGTCTCATCATAATTCCTACCAAATTCCATATCACAAACAAAAAAGTAGAGCCACAATAATAAACACAAAAATTTATAGAAGAAACATGATTGAAGACAAAGTATGAAATATGGTAAAAAGAAAATCACAGGTATTGAAATAGACGTTTCTAAATGTGCGTGCACCTGTTGACCTCTCTCCTCAGCTTTCTTTCCTTCTCTTTGCTTCATGGGAACCTGGAACTCATTCTTGGTGAGTTGTTTATCATAAACTTTATCTCACACCTGTGTAGGTTCCGCGGTCCTCAACTATGAAGTGAGAGAATAAGCCTACTGCTAGTGCTCCCCATGCTTCTAATCTTGTAAGAGTCTGTGAGCTAGGGTCGAGTGAGAGTTTCTTCTATCATCTGTCTTCATCTGTCAGGCTCTCTTTTGTGTCCTCACAGGGGAGAATTTTTCTGGGGGAGGGAAGGAGGCATTAGGGGGCTAATCCCCATTTGTGTGCGTTGCATGACTTTAAAATGCTTTCAGTGTCACGTGCTATCTTTCTATGGACCAAGTGGTTTTGGAGCTTGATGGCCATTGTTGATTCAGTTTTTTTCTGAGAGATGAATGTTTTAGTAATCTGTAAAATAATATCTTCATATAGACTTTTAGTTATCTTGTTTGTATTGGTTTGTAATCTGATGCCCTTTTCCGGTTTTGGCAACTTCTTTCTTGTCCGAAAATCTTTTCTTGTACTTCAGTTCTCTCCCATTCTTCAAACTTACCTAGAGTGCCAGAGGGTGTTTCCGGTAGTTTACAGCAGCTGCTTGCGGATTTGGCCGGTTCTGGGCTTTCCCGATTGTGACATTTTCTTCCCTACCAGATAGTATCAACCTTTTATACCAAACTTTATATATAGTTTCCTGGCCAAATCTTATTGTTCCAGGACCTGTCAAAACCGAGTGTTTTCGATACAGAAGTCTGTGCTCGGATCTGACTGAGGGTGTGCCCAGTGGTTGGTTGAAATCAGATAAATTTCAAAGGAATGTGTAAAAACCAACAAAACCAACATTGAAAAGAAGAGTACTAACAATTCTGGCAACAGAAACATGACACCAAAAACGAAAACAAAACAAAAAAATTAGTGCCGCCAACCAGAAGGTTACAAATACATGAGGAACACTGTCAAAATATGTCTTTGGTTTTCTTAATCTAAAACATGTATTTTGAAAGAATTTATTCAACAAAGGGATAATTAAAAGTAAAAGTGTAAAGATGAACCATTTTTAATGGATAAACACAACTTTGTAACATTACCATGCATGATTAATTGTAATTTTTAATTACAGTAAAAGTGTAAACAATTAAAATTTGTTAATTAATGATTACAACTTAGTACAATTATGGTGAATGCTTGAATTTATATTATATGGCAAAATGTGAAGAATTGAAGAATTAAAATTGTTATCAGTCATACACACTTATTAAAATCATATTATAATCCCAGTACAAAGTTCACAGCAAAAATAAAAATCAATCAGTTCATTCTCTGCCTTCAATTTCACACTTTCATCCTTCACACAACTGACATGCTATCAACTTTCACAAATCCTTCATTCTACCCCCAAAATAAGGAAAGAAACATGCTTTTTGATTTCATAAACATGGTTTTATTCTCTGTCCACATTACCAAAGTGATCAGACATGGAAATTTTCGTTAGATATGCTCCGTAATTCACTACTGTCGTGACCCGACCATGATCAAATTTTAGCGGATCTGCTCGGATCGTTCACCAAGCTGGGAACTTATGAAACAGTTCATAGACACGCCCAATTACCATTTCCTTTTCCTGTATACCAAGGAATTAGGACTGTACTTGCTGACCTGGAGGCCTCACAAAGCTACCAGTGTGACTAGCAATCAAAGGAATCCTTAACGATTGCCGTAATTTCGGATGGTGAAATTCCTGAGGATACAAAAATGCCTACACCGTGTACTTAATAACTTCGGCAGTAGAAAGGATATGTTCATAGCATTTGATATTGACAATTAACAGTTTCAATGAAAAATATGGTGTTATTTTCAGCATTTTACAGGGGTACAAACATTGTTACCGTTTTGACCCCAATACCGGAAACACCCTCTGGCACTCCAGGTCTTACTTTTTCCATGGATGCTGAGATGACCTTTGTAGTCAAAAGGAGCACTTAAAACACCAGATGAACAAACGATAATTTTATCTTTGGTTTCATTTTTGTTTTCAACCTTCAAGTCCTACCTACCCTTCCCATGCCAAAGCTGATTACATTGTGTAATACCGTTACAATACAGCAGCTAGGTGGCTGAACTGTTACTTGAACTCAGCAGCCTGTAAAATACAGAGGACGATACGTAACGCTTTAGACTTAAGGTTGTCATTGTAAGTAATATTGAAGCCCTTTTCAGTCACTTTATGATGACATACACAAGTTTTGCATTTTTAACGGTTGTGCACGTCCAGACACTACCCATTTGAAATATAGGCACAAAATTTTTTCAATTGAAACAAAAACAACATATATACATGCATATAAACATATTATGTACACATACTTGTATATTGCAGTTGAGGTCGGTAATAACGAGAAGTCAGTTATAACGAAGTCGATCCAAATTCCCATTTAATTTCCATATTTTTTTGTAATCATGATCACCTATAACGAGGTCCTAATTGCCAAAAGGTCGCCTATAACTATTATGAGGACTATACTAGCTGGTCAACAGAATGTGTGACGGCACTTAGCAACCTCATACCTCTAAAAATTTCGGTACCCACATCACACACCTAATGTAATAACCGTACATTATCATTGTCATACATGAGCAATGTAATGAGTAATGGCCTGTGTAACAGCTCAATTGCCCATACCTGGAGTTTCCATTGCCTGCAGATGTAGATAAGTGAGTGTCGATTGATAGCTTACACCCTTCCTTCATCTAGGGCCTATTCAGGGCGCGTTTGATTCATCATGATTCCAAATTTGCCAGGCCAGAGGGGATGGACAAAGCGGGCTAGACGAGATATCACGCATCGACATAGTTTATTTAAAACGAAAGTTATACATGTCAAAAGTTAGGGTTGCTCAAAATGCTAAAAGACAAAATTGTCGAAAATGCACTCATACTCAGTTTCGTGTTTTAAGTGCCCAGTGGTCAATGGAGTCCCTTTCTTGTAGCATACATCTCAATCTTTTTCTCCAGGCTGAAATGGCTTTTTTTATAATTGAGAAATTTGCGCCCAATAGCATATTATCCTCTCTCAAAGCAGTGAACGGTTGCTGCAGACCAATATAAGACCCTTTCCTTTAGCAGATCCAATACGATGCAATCCATTGGGTTGCCATCAGGTGCTTGTGGTGGCCATTCATTTCTACTGAAACAGGTAACATTCAGTGATTGAATATAAATCTAGTTACATAACTAGTGTGGGCTTTTGCTACATCCTGTTAAGATGATGCGGTTGACACCTGTAGTTTTAAATGATTGTAAAGGTAACCTACACCATGTTTCTTTGCATTTCTCTTAACTTGACGTCTTTTCTCGATGTAGCTAAATGTATTCCCTTATATAGGTTTTAGGTCTTAAATAGAGCCTTGAGATCATGCGATTCCTTGTTGTTGTCAACTCCTTTCAAGAGGTCTGCATTCTGTGAGAAATCATTTAGTATAGCAGCTTTTATGTTATAGAATGCTTTCTTTTAAAACCAAGAGTGCCACATCTTTCGAAGTTTTTAAGAAATATTTAAAGACAACTTTTTCAGCAGGCTTTTGACTGATTGAGAAATGTTATTTTGAAAGTACTGGCTTGACCTAAATAATGATTTTTCTGTCAGCATATAATGTATTCTATTGTTAATCATGTATATGTATGCAGTAATACTAATACCAAAGGAATGTGTTGTTGATGTGTGGTTGTTGTTGCTACTTTGCTGTCGCCTTGGCCGTTGCTATGGAGGTTTAAGTTTGTTGGTTTTGGTTTTGTTGCTGTTGTTTGTTATATAAAATATGTTAATACATGTACTCATTAATTTATTATAAACTGATCAACTTGTATTTCTTCTTTGAGATATGTAGGCCCTGTCATTATTAACTTTATGTCCATAGTTCTATAGTTGCTTTAAGTTATATTGTGCATGATGTATAGCACCATCGAGCATTGTAAAATGGATGATAGGCGCTATAGAAATTCATTATTATTATTAATAAATCTTTATTCACCATTCTCCCCACTGAACTTTTACTACAACTACAATCTAGAGTTCTAGCAAAGTTTCATACCAATCGATGAAAGCCAACATTTTCCTCTTGTGAACTGTTGAGTTCTTCAACTTGATGAATGTTATCATCAGTTCTCAAAGTCCTTCGATGTCTGCTTCCATTCTTTCTGCACAAACTTCAAGTCTCAATGATTTTACAAATCAAGTGGTTCACACTAATTCGACTAGCTTTTATTTGGAAATTCTTTAACAATTTGAAAAACCCTCTAACTTTTTTCCTTAAGGAGAGTTTCAGAAACAATGTTATCAGACAGGCTAAAAACCATGTGCTAACAATAATCACATAAAACTGTTTCTTAGGTTACAGGATTACAGCTAGATCTAGACATATAGATTAAGATTAAGTAGATTTTGTTCTGGATTAGTTGCGACGTAAAAGATAAAAGAGTCTTTTGAAGTTTAACATTCAACAAATTTCACATTAATTCAGAATTTGTATGTCTAAAGAGTGTGTAAATTTAATGCAATTTAAATTAGAAATAGACTTGTTTTGGGAGTCTGCTAGACTGAGATCTAGAAAAAAATCTGGTTAAAAAGGTGGACATGATTTGATTGGGAGTACAATATTTCGCTGTTTTACACCAGAAAAGGTTTGGCAGAAAAATAATACATCTCCATCAGCTAATTTTTGGGTTTTCTTTTTACTTGTTGACTAACCTTCACACAGTTTACAATAGCTTCAAAAGTAAAGGTCGTCAATGTTATTATAATGTAATTAGCCTTCCTCATGCAAAATTTCTTAATGATAGCATGAAATGTCTTTGAGCTACTAATTGTCGAAGTCGGGGCAGTTTTTTCTTGGACAACTGATATGAGGAGACCAGGATCAAGACGTAACTAAGTCCCCTGCCAGTAGTTTTCAGAAAGATTGGAAAAACTATAACCTAGAAATAATGTGCATTTGGAGATATATCCTAATGTAGTATTTATATGAATATATACAAGACAACTGGAATATCTTGAAGATTGTTTTAAGATGTTTTACCTATTATTTTTAGTTCCTTTTTTCACATGCCTCCCTCTATTTCCATTAAATCTCCAATTCTGCCTGGTGCTGTACAACTTATTTAGCGTTACGCTCATTATATTTATTGGTCCTCTGGCTAAGAGGTTCCCACATCACCCTGTTCAAGGTACAGTAGTCACTGGATAAACGCACACCCTTTGGTCGCAGAGAAAAGCATGTCTTTATGCATACCTTGCTTTTATGGGAAGGGCAATCACTCATAATAGGCCTTTGATTCACTTTGAACACAAGACCTCTTCTTACAATTACACTCGCGCAGCTATATTTTTTTCTCAGCTATACATTATTGTAACCAGGCTTGACAAGCTCAGTTCCATTCAATGTGTTTTTACTTATCTACCCTAGCCAATCATATCGTCATCTCTAGTCTCAATCCTATGCACAGACACATGTTTGGGTCTAGGGATTTTCAAACTCAAACTTGTCATCAACAAACTGTTAAGTCTAGCCAGCCAGCGATGGCCGTCACTGAAGCACCGTGATGAGAAGTTGGGTAGCCAATGCCGGCTAGACATGGCATAACACTTTCTGATGCCATTTTCTCCATGACGTTGATTACAATGTGTGAAGAGCGTTATATGTAGTGGCAGAAATATCGCCAATTGCTCTTCAAAATAAGAGGTGTTTTGAGGTGAATTATGGCTAGACACAAAGTCACATTACGAAAAAAAGTGTGTCTCTATGTGTGTTGCTGCCTGTGTGTTTGTACACACTTTAAATTATATGGTAAAGATTTGGTCAGCAGACCTCGGCGTGTTTACGCAGTGTGCCTTTATCCAGCGACTACTGTATCACAATACATGTACTCAAAATATGGAAATAAGTGTGCTCATCCATATCAAGGTAATTATGAAAATGAATCTATCAAGTAGGCTACATTTAGTAACAGATATTTATGTAGCGCTTTCCATGATAAGGCATCTCAAAGCGCTCAATATCAATAAATTCTTTCAATAAATATCAGATGGCTAATTCATTGTACAGTATCCAGAATAAGCAATCCCTCATCCACATGATCTACATATATAGGCCTACATGTATCTTCTTTGCAAGGTAAAATAAGTCTACTATTATTATCTGAATAAATTATCATGTTTTGAATGATAGCTTGTGACCAAAACTAGGACAAGTAGCTCAAATTGACATCACAAAAATGTGAAAATGTGTTTCAAAAGGACTGATTCAGACTCTTTGAGTTTTAAAGCATATAGTTGTAAGTGATCCGCTTTACTGGTATCATTTTGGTCTAATTTTGTGTGATAAACCCTCAAACTGCCAAATAGACCTCACATAGTATAGAATTTACATTTCATTGAGTAGATTTCATTTCTCATGTTATAAGGGGAAAACATACAGGATCCAGAACATATGTATCTTGAAACAAGTTAATTACAAGGTTCCTACAGCTATGCTTTCTTAAAATCCAAGGAGATTTCAAGGAGAATTTTGGTAAATTCAAGGAGACCCGCTCCACACCCACCTTACCACCAATTTTCCCAAACTTGAAGATGGCATCTGTCATGGTCTTCCTTTCTTTTTTTTTCTTTTGCAGAACAAAATCAAATTCAAGATTTAGGCCAAATTCAAGTTTTCAAGGAGATATTGGGGGGAAAATAAAATTCATGGTTTCAATTGTAGGACCTGTTTTATTTACGATTTATGTCCGTGACATGAACAATGCTGTAAACTGTTTCTTGTATCTATATATATGCAGATGATCCATCCTATGCTTGTTGAAGGGAAATATGCTAAACAAATTGAGGAGACCTTATCTCAAGAGATGGCTTGATGAAAATAAATTGTCATTGCATTTGGGTAAAACTGAGGGCATACTTTTTGGTTCCAAATACAAACTGAAAAATATTCAATGTTAAAAGTCATTTGTGAAGGGATCGAAAGCGAAGCAAAAACTAATGTAAAATACCTGAGTGCTTTTCGGAACAAGATATGTCTGGTAAGATTATGAGAAATACTATAATATCACGAATAAACAGTGATTTTCGATTTATGTATAGGAAAGCTTCATGTATTGATGTGCAAGAAAGAAAAATATTGGCAACAACTCTACTGCAGTCCAGGTTCCATTATGGACATTGTACATTATTTACTTGTAACAGGGGACTGTGTCAAACCATGAAGAAGAGATTGCAATGTACCCAGAATAAGATTGTCAGGTTTGTATTGAAATATGACTGCAGACAGCATCTTGAATATTATGATCTTGAGAAATTGAAATACCTTAATATTAACTCACAGATCTAAATATATAACTTTGGATATGATGTACAGTGTTTATACAGGGGAAGCTCCAAAATATCTTTTGAATTTCACTCCGGTAACAGAGGTCCATAGCTACATCACAAGACACTCAGTCAATTCATATGTGACACCTAGATTTCATACTACACAGGGTCACAATACTTGCATGTTTGATGCTTTAAAACTCTGGAATGTTATCTGAACATATCACCAATATAAATACAAAAGACAACTTTAAAATGAAACTGAAAAGATGTTTGTTCCATAAAATAGAGTTAGATTTTTCATAATAATTTATCTCTGACCAATGCACTCACAACATTAATATTTATAGTGTCCATAAATGTTTGACATTTTCATAAGCTACTACATAAAATATACTATAAACAATAATTTTTAGCTATCGCATTTTAATTTTAAAATTAAATTTATTAATGATATGACACTAATGACAGGGTTGTATTGTATCTAACTTTTATTGTGTTGGTGAAAATCATAGTTTCAAGGTTACAATACTTGTTTTTTTTTATCCTTCCATTGTCATAATACTATAATTAATTTAATACATGTAGATTCTTAAGTAATCGTTACTTGATGTTTTACAAATGAATGTTTATGTAATTTTACTGGAACATCATGGAAACAAGTGATCTATTACTTTTGGTGTATCCTTTTTGTATTCTTTGATATACAAATAAATAATTTTGAATTGAATTGAATTGAATGTAGAAGATGAATAAACAATGTAATGTACTATAGATCTAGATCTATTCGGTATTTGCATAGCAATGTTCTGAGTTGTTTTTTTTTTTTTAACCCAATCTAGAATTAATACTTCTTATTTCTTCGTATTAAGGAGGCATTATGTCTACTGAAATATGAACCACTGGGGAGAACGGCAAATAGTTACAGCTGTTTGTTTCATTTTATGAATTCATAACTAAAAGATTATGTCTTATCACAGTCATTTCTGGTCTCTGGTCTAAAGGACTGTGATCCAGGAAAGATGAGGTTATACTTCCTGTTTCATGACATTACGACTTTAAAAATACATTTAAAAAACATGTAAACAAAATAATGTTTCAATCATAAAAATCATAGTCCCACAGGAAACTTCTAAACCTTTGAGACCTTTATGCCAGATTTCATGTCTCTATGTGGCGTTTTTACACCCAAGTATCATCTGCACATTTATGGAGCTAGCTCAATTTAAAATGGATTTATTACCAAACGTACATACATGTACTAGATCTACCTCAGTAAAGCGGAGCCTAATCAATTATCTTTTTGCACACTTTCCTTGACATAGTTGGCGTCAGAAAGATACACCCTCTCCAAAGTGTAGGACATCGAATTGTACAACCCCATGATGTAAAACCATTCACGCCTTTTCAGACCTGCTCAAGATATGTTGGACTGTGAATAATAAATAAATGTTGATCACCCTCTAGGGAAATTTGCTTTGCTGAATGAACATACGATAATGTATATCACAAATCGGCACTACTGACGACTCCTCACACATCTACATAAAGACACAAACACAAACACCAAAACGCAATCGCATTCTCACAATCACTCTCTCTCTCTCTCTCTCTCTCTCTCTCTCTCTCGCTCTCTCTCTCGCTCGCTCTC
>JAOYNN010196888.1:0-10799 GCA_025770095.1 Goniobranchus kuniei
CAAGGACAAGAAAGAAAAGGAAAGAAAGAAGAAAGAATGCAGTTAATTTTGTTGAGAAACTGAAAGACATAGGTCTGCTGTTTGAATCCAGCCCATTTGTACACAGGAATATTAGTACCACAATCCATCTCACATATTTTGATAACATGATAAATGTACTCAGATGTTGTTTTTCCATGCCAATCTTATGCAACACCCATATTATTTCAGGGTTATGTGAATTTTTTTCATAATCTGTTTGTTGTTAAGAATGCAGCCAAAAAGCTGATCCATGAAATAATGTTCTATCTCTTGTTGCATCAATGCTTGTGCCTATCTCGCCTCATTCCAGACACTAAAAGTACATTTAAATGATTGTGTTGGGGATTATCGTACAATGTTTTCACATGGAAATAGATCTGTGTGCTTTCAAGCTTGTGGGATTCTCTTTATTTTGTTTTTTGTTGTTATTGTGATCACTTCCTTGTTAATGTAAAGCAAATTTCAAAATGTGTCATGTCAACTGTAGGATTACTGCAATTAAAACCTTGAATGTTGTACAATAAAAGTGATTCTAATATTTCCACATGCCCAGCGTTCACAATATTTAATTATTGTATTCAATTGTATAGGAGCATAGATCATGCCTGTTTTGAGAAATTATTTCTTAAAGGAATGAAGAAGGAAAAGAAGTCCTCCATGATATAAATTGTGTAGATTTGTACCCATCTGTACTTTGACACTTAATCAGCATAATCAATGGCATGCAGATATCCCAAACAAAATCAATGTATTATTGAAGTTTGAAAATAATTTTCATCTTTAGCATATATGTCGTTTAATTGTCTAATAATAGTTATTCATTGATAAATGATGATTCTACTTTTGTCAATTCCTGCTCATGTGCAGAAGAAAAACAGAATCATCATAAAGCTCAACCATGATTGTGGACTAAAATATAAAGATATCCATTATCTATGGATGAATATCTGCTAGAAGTTAGTGGTGGCTCAAGGTTTTTTGTATTTTTCCTTCTAGATGTCAGTAGAAAACCATTGCCAATGGCATAGCTGTATGTCCAACATTAGCAATGTTGCTCCTTAGGAGTCATCTCTAAGTGCCTTGATACGTATAGGAAAAAGATGCTAATTTTCCATTAAATTGAAAAATAATGCCCAGTATGAGCTAGAATATTTCTACACTCTCATTTATACTTATTAAGAGTGTGCAGTATGTGTAGGAAGAGTTCAAGACTAGATTTTGGACTTTTGTGTACACTAGCACAAATAGAAACATTTCTACACTGACCAGTATGAACAAACTTAGTTCTGCATCATCGTTTTCACCCAAGAATTCCCAATACAATCAGTGTGAAAATATTTTTAAAAGTATAGATGTGATATCAGATTGTTATAAAAAGCAAAATGGTCGCCCTTTGTTCCTAATATCATTTTTAAATAGAGTGATATTCATTTGTGAGTGTAGGCATTGAACAGGTTGTGTATGGAAAAGGTTGTGCAAGAGGACTTTGATAATTGAAATAAGAATTTAACCCTTACCTTGCCATGTTTGACCATTGTTGAAAGGTACAATATACATTAAAGTGTAGTGCCATGTTCAACTATAGTCAAAAACAAAATGGTTCTAAATTGCTAAGTGAATTCATAAAAATACGAGGCCACCAATTATCATGTTGAATTTGGTTTCCTTTGTAATGGGCATTCACTTTTACCTAAATTTTTTTAGGGAAAAATACTCAAAAGATTTGTGAATGTTTGCTATCTCTTTCTGAATTGTTTACATCAGTTACAATATGGATTTGGATCAAGTTGAAATTATCAGTCATTATGAATCAGATTTGGGGATTGATGTGAAGAGTGTGACGATTCATTGTCAAATAGCTAGATTGGGCCGCTCCTTATCTCCTCGACTGTTTGACTGATGTGCTTGAAAGCTAGGTTTATAACTTAATCTAGTGGAAAGGGTCATGGAAATGAACAAGTGATATAAATTGGGAATATTTGGCCTCATTTGCATGTATCCAGATTCTCCATAGTTTTGTTCAATCCAATATACGTCCCCTCTGACGTTTTCATAAGATTTTCTTGTGACTTTTGTAAGACATGATTTTTTTTTTGTCTCATCATTGTCCTCTGAAATTGGTGGCAAAGGGTGTACAGTTATTGTGAAATGGCTGGCAATGTAAGGGTTAAAGTGGGATCTGGTTTTATGGGCAAATCTGTGAGACGTTTGAAACAGTATTCTGTATGCCCCAAAATGACCTGTATTATTTGGACTTTTTGTGCGTTTGTTTAATTTACCAATGGAATTTCTTTTGATTTTCTCTTCAGGAATGAGCATTTATTTTTGTGTATATGTAAGTTGTTTTATCATCACATATGAATTGGTTCATGATTCTTAGATTAAAAAAACAAACAAACCCAGTTTTGTTTTTTACTGTAGTTTGTACAGATTTCAATATGATTTTAACCCACTCTCTGCATTGATTCTCTTTCGGGATAATTTATTTAGATGGTTGTTATTGTACTTTATGTTTTATCCTTTTCCCATGCATGCTTCAAAATTTAAGATCTGAGATGCAATTATATCCGTACCTGCTTTGGAAATATATTTTTCAGATCTTTTAAAACCAATGCCTCAGGTTTTGTTCTGGCCGGAGGTTTTTTGTGGGTTTTTTGTTTTGTTTTGTATAGTTATTTTTCAGGCTATTAAAGTTTGCATTTTTGTACTACATCATTGAATTGCAAGCATGAGCTAGGTGTTTGTCATTGAAACAGTGGAAATCTCAAAAACTGGAAACATACTGGAAATCTTAAAACGGAAGTTTGATTATTGTATTTTGTCATTGATTCAAAGAATTGAAAAGTGAAATAATTTCCCCTATATTGACTTGAATACTTTCAAACTTGAATTGAGTCAAATGAGATAATTTTTTGCATTCCTTCAATGGGAGATAAAAGGAATATTGGAGTTGTCACTGGCATTGACATATTTTCTCAAACAGCAATTTCTGGCAGTCCCTAGGAGAGGTGGGGCATCCATGTCTGTATCTTATTACAAATTATAACAACATAATAAGACTAGCAAAAGTGAAAGTGGTGGAGGGCAAGATCAAGAATGTCATAAAATGGTCTTGGTACAGATACGATATTATGTTACAAAATGTAAGCTTTTGTGTTCTGTTGTGTGTTATGTCTCATTGCACCACATATGAGCTTAACTCCAATAGATATCCCTACAATTACACTACAAGCAGGAACAAACAGACCTCTTGTTGGAAATGCTTTGAATGCCTTAGTGGGAAGCAATGAAATTTCCCGTCATAAATAAAAGGTCTAGTGTTTTTAGTCCCTCTTGGGCATAGGATAAAGAAAAAAAGAAATGTAATTATGAATGGAAGTGCTTCACTGTCAGAATTTGTACCTTAGAAGGCCAAAAGCCAGGTAGATTTATTGAAACTTTCATTCTTAAATATGGCTTTACCGGTTGGATTAGTTTCTTAACTTACAGTAATAATGCCCCTCCTTCCCTGCATGGGTGGTAGTAGATTGATTAATAAAGGGTATATAAAAAAAACAAAATCTATGACTAAACATCAGCAGCATGTGCCATGTGTGTTAACCCACTGGAGACGTTTCCCGTACATGTGATGGGATCGGCGATATAATCACTGAAAACTTTTCCCATACCCTCGACTGGATAAACAATGAGAACGTTTTACACCAACACGTTTACCGTGACAGGTGTGGGAACCGCCGGTGGCACAAGGGGGGGGCCTTTGTTTTGACTGTGATGCGATTTTCGGGACTTATCGTTCCTGAAGGGAAGTTACTCGTGTCAGATTTATTGGCGAGCCATAACGAAAGCTACACAAACGAAAACACGGGTTTTGTCATAACAGCAAGAAAGAATATTTTTACGCTGTTAAATGATGGAAATAGTGATTCTTCCGATCTTGATTTGGATTTAGAGGACATAGCCCTGCATATGTGCCAAATTTTGGAGTGACAGTGATTCATCAGATGATAACATGATTTGCAAATTCTCAAAATTTACAGAATTTTACAATGTTTAAAAATACAATTAAAAAATAACAACAAATTGATATAATCAAAATCAGCTGTTTGCATTGGAGACTGTAACTCTTACAGTAATTAACCTGTAAATGTGGTGCTAGTGGAGTTTTTTATTACTGTGTTGATGAATTTTTAAAATACCCCTAAAATATGCAGTCCCCAAGAGTAATGGGGTCGACAAAAGGCCAGTCTCCAGTGAGATAAAATAGTACATTTTAAGGATCTTTTGACTTCATCGACTTAATCAGAAGTCTCATAATTGAAACTCAATCATTCACCTGATATTTCTATTAAGAGATTTTCACTGGATACACTCGAGCCTGTATGTAAATTTTAAAAAGCCTAGAAACTGTACATTTGTAAAATCATTTCCCAGAGCAAAGAAAATAAGAAGAAATACAATCTTTGTCTATATGTCATACAAATAACATTACATAATTATAAGCTTCATCAAATGTGTTGTGAAATTTCTGTACATATGAAAGAAATATCAATTATAATATCATTTTATCCTCCTACTGGGTTGTTCATAAGCTTTGCTTGTAGAAGCTTTTTAATTATTGATGGACATTTAATGAGATCACTATGATTGGTTGTATTATTGCATTGTAAGTGGCATTAGCCAAACAGCTCTCTCAGATAATTAGATATCCTTTTTTGAGTAGAGCAAGACGGGATGAGTCATTCACTGGTCAAATAGACCCAAATGAGTCCTGCCCCTTGACACTTTCTTAACCACATATGTATCAATGAACAAACAAACCGATGTTCAGATATGAATTAGGTCAATAAAGGGAATTTTCAAAAATCAGTGAAAAGTAGGCTGTATTACTCTAAACATCCATATTGCAAAGGCTTTTTTTTTTCTTTCTGTTTATCAGCTTTTAGTTGGATTATTTTTTTACAAAACTGTCTCTCTCCCACTGTCCTAAATCTCTCACTGCACCCTGATGCTACAGTAATTAAACCTATGAGTTCAGTGGTAATTAAAAAAAAAATAAAACAAAAAAAAGATTTTTTCTCCACAATGGATAATCTTTTAGCCAATTACTTTGTGACAATTAAGCAACTTCTCTTCCTCTGTGCATTTGGCGGTTTTCTTTTCCTGAGTTTGTTACTAAAATGCAGGCTATGGAATCATCTAATGCATCCCTACTTTGAATGTTGAAAAGCTTGATTTAGCTTGTTACAATAATCCATGACCTGAAAGTGACAATTTTTCCTTTTCTGAAATTTACAGATGTTTTCCCCCACCTCAATTTTCACTTTGATTGATTGTTGGCCATATACTGCTTTGTTCTTATAAACCCTTCTTTCAAATATGGACACAGTACAAGGAAATGAAAGGGTCAAATATCATCTGTCTTCCCCTGAAACATGATTGACATAATCTAAAATAGTGGTCTCCAAATTTTTACCGCCATAGGCCAAAGTTGTATTTACCAAACATTTGGTGGGCTAAATTCATGGGCGTGAAGTATTTTGTATGTGCAGAAAATGTAATACATGTCAGTAAACTTAAATTGATTTGACTTGGCGGGCCATAGTTTGGAGATCCCTGATCTAAACCAAATTTCTCGGACTATTACAAAGAGTAAAATAATCACCTTTATTCACCATCATACTGATTTTTGAGGAGATGGAACAAAGCAATACAAGGGCGAGTTCTTTTTTAGATATAGTGCCTCTTTTCATGCTTGCTTTTTTCATTTTTTCAGCTGCTTTCAATATTTTTAAAAAAGAAGATTTAAGTATCGAAAGGGAGAAAGAGGAGGGGTCAAGTTCTATTTCAATACGTACAAAACCATACTTAAACTCATGCTCAACTCATAGTGATTCCTCTCATCTATTTCATATAAGTCTTGTCAAATGTCATTGCTTTTAGATTACTTGTGTTGAACGTATTATGGTTCTTTCATTGCTATTAGCCTCTTACCTGATGAAAATATAATCTCTGCATTGCTGGGCTCCATTCTGTGTTGGCATTCAGTTAATAATGATCATTGTGCATCTAGACATACCTGTGTTTAGCTAGTGCCTTAACAACACTCTGTCTTAATGTCTTTTTTTCCCCACTGCAAAATTTCAAATCAGACCTCGACTTTTCATGATTGTAGCATTGATCATCCAGGAAACCTTTCACAGAGGCATTTTAATCATATTTGTGCTTTCCTAATTATGTTTTCTTAGGAAGTAAGTAAATGTGTATATATTTACGAATATAAAAAAAATAAAAATATATATATATATATATATATAATACACATATATATAATACATGTGTGTGTGTATGTATGTTAACATTGCCATCAGTAATTAATGCACCACATGTAGGCCCTAAATCAGAGGGAGAGAAAAAAGAAGTAGGAGAGGATGATAATAAGGAGAAGAAGACATGGAAGAAAAGGGATGAGATGGAACAGGCAAAGTGAAAACAGATAAGAAATTTGCTAGGCAGCTGAGAGCAAGAATCAATCATCTCCACCTTACAAAAAGAGGAGATAATCGTTTCTTGTTCTCAGCCATCGTGCTATTTGAATTGATGGTTTATTCATCATTCTCAAGTTTTTCATGCCTGAGAGACTGAGAGTGAGAGATACCAGATTGTGATGGCGACTGTGGTTGGAGGGGGAAGGAGTCCTTTTGAGCCGAATCGGCTCATTTTGATCCGAAGCTTGTCTCGATTTCTATGGCATCAAACAGACAGTTACAGATTTATCCATCACTCTGTGAATAGGATGCCAGTCTATTGCGGAGTACTTTCACCTGGGTCAAGTGAAGAAACACAGGTAAATTTTCTTGCTTACGAAAAAAAATGCATGTGTCCATAGCGAGACTCAAACTTCCTGCCTCTCAGTCCTCAGGCCAACGCTATACCACTGAGCTACTAAGATAGATAGGAAAGAGAGAATAAAATCCAAACTTACTGGAATCCTTGTCCTCTTCCTCTTCCTCATTCACTAACAGGTGGTGTGTGTCCTTGCTGTTTGCCGCCCCATCCTCAGGGTCAAGGCCATTTACATGGTGCTCTGGGACGTTCCTTCCCCATGAAGGCGGACCAGGATCGCCTGAATATCCAGGGTCCACATTGACTGGCAAGAAGACGGCATCTAAGTCGGAAGACTTCCCAATGAGAAGTTCCGAGTTGAATTTGAAGCCGCTCATGACGCTGCCACAAAATCAAGGACGAAGAGGGTTGGTGTGGTCAGGACTTTCAGAGTCCTCTTTGATTGCTTAAGTTGGTTGGAGTTGTCCTGGGTGGTTTTTGGTTTCAATTAAAAGCTGGAATTCAAAGGAAAAAAGACCAATGATCTCATATACGGATTACAATAATGCAATGTCAATGGTACTGATGACAAGAACTACACTAAGTATTATTCTTATCATAAAGATGATGATGGTGATAGTTGTGTTGATGATAGTGATGAGGATGATGGTGGTGATGACGATTAAAAATAACAGTGAAAAACAAAAGTGGTTTTTTTTTAGTGGAGATGGAATCAATGACAATTTGAGAGCCATGGCCAGCATCATAGCCTAAATAGATAAATCTAGACCAATTAACAAGGTTTCATAAGAATCCACTTCTTCCCACAACCACAACCACCACCACCACAATAAAAAAAAATCACCAGGAGCTGCAGGACACTAAGAACTTCGTTAACGGTCGTGTAAGTTCTAACTGCGGTCATTAATCTCACTTTTTTGTTTGTTTAAAACATCGTCCTTCTGTGATTCCATGAGACATGTATGATACAATTGTAACCTATGGTTGTTCTCATATGTGTTTTCATTCTGAATTTGGTATTGATGTTGTGTTACATTTCTTTACATTTTTCCATTTTAGAGCATTCTGTATATTATTCTACACCACGGAAGCATCATGGAAATAAGTACATTTTTTACTGTCTTAGTCTTCAAATTGGCTGACTGACTCAGATTATCTGAGTATTAATGTCAACGTGCGAACTTCTACTTATGCTTACCCTATTATAGCTAGTATGTACCTGGTGTATGTTTTTGAATAGGTATTTATGTATGTACCTGGTGTATCTTGTTGTATAGGTATTTATGTATGTACCTGGTGTATCTTTCTGAATAGGTATTTATGTATGTATCTGGTGTACCCTTTTGCATAGGTATTTATGTATGTATCTAGTGTATCTTTTTGAATAGGTATTTATGTATCTGGTGTATCTTTTTGAATAGGCATTTATGTATGTATCTAGTGTATCTTTTTGAATAGGTATTTATGTATGTATCTAGTGTATCTTTTTGAATAGGTATTTATGTATGTATCTGGTGTATCTTTTTGAATAGGTATTTATGTATGTATCTGGTGTATCTTTTTTGTATTGGTATTTATGTATGTACCTGGTATATCTTTTGCATAGGTATTAATGTGTGTATCTGATGTACCTTTTTGAATAGGTATATATGTATGTATCTGGAGTATCTTTTTGAATAGGTATTTATGTATGTATCTGGCGTATCTTTTTATATAGGTATTTATGTATGTATCATGTGTATCTTTTTGAATAGGTATTTATGTATGTATCTGGTGTATCTTTTTGTATAGGTATTCATGTATGTATCTTGTGTATCTTTTTGTACAGGTAATTATGTGTATATCTGGTGTATCTTTTTTGTATGGGTATTTATGTATGTATCCGGTTATCTTTTTGAATAGATATTTATGTATGTATCTGGTGTATCTTTTCTAATAGGTATCTATGTATGTATCTGGTGTATCTTTTTGTACAGGTATGTATGTATGTATCTGGTGTATCTTTTCTGTATAGGTATTTATGTATGTATCTGGTGTATCTTTTTGAAAAGGTATTTATGTATGTATCTGGCGTATCTTTTTGTATAGTATTTATGTATGTATCTGGTGTATCTTTTTGATTAGGTATTTATGTATGTATCTGGTGTATCTTTTTTCTATTGGTATTTATGTATGTATCTGGTATATCTTTTTGTATAGGTATTTATGTATGTATCTGGTGTATCTGTTTTGTATAGGTATTTATGCAAATAAATTATATTGAATACAAAGTAAATACATTATATTGAATTGAGCCTCTTCCACAGTGTGGACGTCACGGGAGACAACACTGGAGTTTGACGATCAATTTCCTCCCCTTCCACCTTCCTTTCCATCTTAGACCAAAAACGTTTTGTTTTGCTTTTTGCTGTTGTTGGTTGGTCTTTTTAAAAATGTGTTTTGTTATGGGGTTTTCGTTTGTTTTTGGTTTTCACCCTTAGTATCATCCAGTCCATTCACTGATATCGTCATCCGATTCCTTTAAACGAATGCCTCTAGCTTCTATTACTTTCTCCTTGGCAGTGCTCTTTTACTCGAAGAGGTTTACTGGCGCACTGCATTCCTCTCAGGTACGGTGTTAAGAGAGTGCCGCCAACGACCAGACAAAAGATGTATTCGCGTCTGGCAGACTCCAGCTTTTGATCTGATTACATGCATTAAGTTCTGTACAGCTCTTCGTCAGGGACATACAATGTCTTGTAAAGTGCCGAAAACATCAATCGTATCCACACTCAGACAAGACTTTAAAAAGGTTGTCCGAAACAAAATGGGCTAGTAAATTAAATAGCCTCTCAGACCTCGAACATTTACGCCAGGTTGCTCAAAACAGAAAACATTGGAAACGGTTAATCTCGAGCTTATACAGATCCTCCCAGGCGGAAGCGTCGAACGACACTTCAGGGACAGGGATGTAAGTCAGTAAGTCGGTAAAGTGCTGTGATCCTGATTACATAGTGGACATTAGCTTTACATTAAATGTTATCTTCATTTAAAACCCTTAGCACAGGACGATAGCAGCAAAATATAATGAGCTCTAAAGCCGTATGAAAGCAAACGTCTCTACTAAACGGATCCTACGACAACGATGAAGCCTTGGGAATAGGAACATGTTTGAAATGAAAACGGCTCGCAATGATAGACCTGAGACAAAAACCTACGGGTACTGAATTTAGACCGGTAACTCGTAGCTATAATCTTGCAAATTTGGAACACTAAAAGGAATGCAAGGATGAGGACCTGAAATAAACGACCCATTAACTGTAATAACTAATGATTACACGTCTTCACAAAGTTCTATTTGAAAAAGATACCGAACAAGCCTCATTTTGTTGTAGTAATAATTGGGCAAAAAGTTCCAGATAATTGGCTCCTCGTGCAAATGGGCTGATAAGAAAAGTTGTTATTTCTTTTATAGCTCAAGACAAGCCAAGTCAAAAGGTGAAGCCTGAAAAGAACCCCACTACCACCAAACTCGAAAAGGTCCAATACAATTATCTCCGACATGTCAGCAAGGGTAAGAATTAAATGGATTACATTTTGTTAAAGATCCCTCAAGAAGAAAAAGGAGGAGGGGGCGGTGAGGAGAAAAGAACAAACAGAAGGAACGAAGGAAGAAGAAGAAGAAGAAGAAGAAGAAGAAGAAGAAGAAGAAGAAGAAGAAGAAAGAGGAGGAGGAGGAGGGGGAGGAGGAGGAGGAGGAATGCGGAATGTCCCAAACGCAAAGCAAATGCCCCAAAACAAAGGTCCCATTTTCTCCACAGCACAATCATCCCAAAGATTGATGGGAACACCAAGTAATGGAGATGTAAAGATGACAATGAAGGCAGTGATGTCATGACAGTAAACGCCATGTAGGTACCTTGATGCCTGCAATTGTTATGCTTGTCTCAATGGTT
>JAOYNN010196999.1:0-10797 GCA_025770095.1 Goniobranchus kuniei
CCCCCCCCCCCCCCCCCCCCCCCCCCCCCCCCCCCCCCCCCCCCCCCCCCCCCCCCCCCCCCCCCCGCCGGTCGTTGTTGTTTGTTTGCTTTGTTTCAAAAATAATATTTTTGATGTCCTGATGGTTCCGCCTGAAAATAAAAGATCATAACTGTGACTTTTGAATTTTATTTCTATTTTCATCACAAATATGTAGCATTGGTTGGATATTTGTTTGTTTCAGGTAAAATTATGTCAACAGGCCTAGATCTAAAGACTCTGAGGACAGTAATTTCACATTGGTTCTTTTTTTTTTATAACCATTTCAGTTAAGATGTTTGAGATTTTTCACAGGTGAACGATGACTAGGGCAGAAAAGCCATTTTGCAAAACTATTTCATGGAGCGTTTTTTTCGGTTGGATGAATTTTGCTCTTTATCACTCTTGTTTTTCATCATGAAACTGTTCTGCTCCTTTTTTTTTTTAGAAATCAGTTTAGCCTACATACGACATGAAATATGCTTCAAACCATAATAAAAAATTAATACAATGTACCTACTCTGCATCATAATATAGCCCGTTTTGCGTACCAATTTGTATGGGATTTCTGCATTTCGAAGAAGAAAGACTCTCTTCTTCTATACAAAAAATGTATACCGGTAGTGTTGTGGCAACAATATACGCTGTTTTGTTTCTATTTGTATACTGGTACTTAATCGCAGGTCTTCTATGGCTTTTGCATTCAAAATGTCAAGTTTGTGGGGGTTTTGTTTTGTTTTTAAGTTTAACTTTTTGATAAGGTGAACTAACTATCCATCAACTTAATTGTATGGTATCCTAACAATAGGTATTATATTAGTACCAACACTGAAAAATTCAAAGTCCTAGCAGACAAATGAAATCACTATATTTTAATGTAATACTCACAAGAGACAGAGAAAATAAAAACCATAAATAAGCAAGAAAGTTAAGAATTTTTAAAGTTTTATTGACTTCGAAAAATGTCGCGGTTCTTGCAGCTTAAAGCAGAAGGGCAACTTTGCACAGTCGAAACTTTAAAATACAATGTACATGTATTGTCATAGAAACATGAAAGCAATACATTATCTTACATAAAAGTATCCATACTGTAACATCAAGCAATTTGAAATCATTCTCTACATACATTTAAAATTTATATAGCTTTAAAATTGGTCAAAATAACATCATTCAGACAAAAATTGTATGTTGCAATGAATGCACCAGATCCCACTGTAAAGAGAAAAATAAAGACACAGAGGTCAAATTGCTTTTGCAGCTTGGCCACCACTATACTTCAAGCCTTATTTTTTCAGGGTATTAAGGTACCAGCTAAGACAGTTATATGAGACGAATGCATGGTCCAAAGCCTAAAAGTCCTCTACCGAGGAAAATTCTTGAAAATCAGCAGATTCCAGCATATCGACCAGAAACAAAAAATCATAGAAAATCAACCAATGAAGCTAAAGACTTGTATTCCTCAGCTATTTAATGGAATTAACAAAATGCACACAATTACCGTTAAACACAATCTTTTGACAAATTAACCAAGTACATGAGCAAAAATGTCCAATGGAATGATGAGGTTGATGAAAAAAAATCCCATAAAAATAAAATGACACGGACATGGCCCTTATATGAAATTAAAGCTGATTTGAAGTGCTATTTGCTGAAAAGTAATGTAAGCACTAAAAAAGCCTACTGAAAACTGTTTTAAAAGGAATTTACGATTCACTTGAAAAAATCAATTATTATTGGCTTTCGCTAACATTGTATATGAAAAAATAAGTTTGCTATTCGAAATACATCAAACTGCAGCCTATTTTAGGTCCTACTGCAGCAAAATGCCTTAATTTTCATTGAAATGTCACATTTTGCATGTGAGTACAACCTGACCTCTGCAATAAGCAAGACACAACAAAGTTATTATTACATAAAAAAATTAATCACTCAAAAAACTGATTCAAGTTCAAGACATTATCAAATTACAATGTAAATACTAGTTACACAATGAAATGAAATGAATCATCTTGAACAAAACTGCGTTGGCAATCTTTGTAGGCAAAAAAAAAATTGTGGACGTACTGTACTTGAGTAATTGACGAGGAAAAAACCCCAATAAAATATAAATCTCCATTCATCACCTTAGGACGTGATCAGCAAATAAGGTCCTACATGATGACAAAGCCAGTAAAATGATTGCAGTAGTCTAATACCTATCATGATTTCTTTCCCTCATGTGGGCTACGAAAAAAATTAATTCTAGCTTCACTGTCCCAAACATAGCCGCGACAGGTTAAAGTAACATCAAGCAACAAAAAACCAACCCAAAACAAAACCCATCAAAATGCAAACAAAATTTCACAGTGTAATCAATCATACCCAATATCACCAGTCCCCAAGACAGAGTCAGCAAGGTGGCACAGCAATCTTTCATACACAACCTCTTACGTCAACAAATTCATGAATCAATAAAAGACATGATCAGCAAACTAGGCCCTACATGAGTCAAAGCCAATTCAATAAACTGACTGTAGTAATCAATCCTCAATCATGACATGTTCCCATCCTTTGGGCTAAGAAAAAAATTGTCTTAATTCTAGCTTTGCTGTCCCAAACATAGCCACGACAGGTAAAAGTAACCTGTAGTTTAAAAAAGAACACACAAAAAACACTAAAAAAAAACCCAAAAAACACCAAAAAAACCCTACAGCAAAACAAAACAAAAAAACAACAAACAACAAAAGGCAAATAAAATTTCACAATGGCATTAATTAATAATGACTAATACCAGCAGACCAAGAGTCAGTGTCAGCAAGGCGGCAAAGCAATCTTAACTAATAATAGTGAGAGAAGCCTCGGCACTTGGCAGAGTCCAACATTCAATGGTCTAGACCTACTAACACTATGATACGCAGGGATTTTTATTGTATTATTTAGGTAGGGTTTTAGGGCTTAGTTTGTACTCAGCGCCCATGGAAAAAGCAAGACAAAAGACGAAAGACTAGTTTTAAAGTAACAGAAAGAACAGAAGTAGTAGAAAAGATTTTCAGATGACGAAAAGGCATGGCTACAAGAGGAAGCAGACATTTAAATCAATAAACATAAAATAACCAACAGGATACAAGGAGATGTGATTTACAAACAAACAAAATCCTACCATCTCTCCAAAAACTATAACTAGCAAAACAATGTACATTGTAACTAAAAAACTATATGGAGGGATGATTTACAGACAAAAAAAACCCATCATCCCTCTAAAAGACATAACAAACGGTGCATGTGATAACCATCCAGGTTCTACTGCCCTTTTGTGTACATCTAGATAGCAAGTGACCCCGATAGTATTTTTAAGTCATGCACTGCACACAAACGGGGCATAGCCACTGAGTAATGTCAAGTTCCCTCCTCAAGCAAAACTCTCCCCTCTGCGGACACAAAAGAGAGCCTGATAGAAGAAGACAGATGATAGAAGAAGCTGTCTCAACCCTGACTTATCTCTTATGAGTCAGTGAAGGCTAGAGCTGCCTTAGGGTGTGTCCACACGTCGAGCCTAGAGCTGGGCTTTGAGCCGTGCTATCCCTGAGCAGTGGTAAAGATTGCCTTGAGTGAATGGAAGTGTCCACACCACAAACCTACCCACTCGCTATCGTTTCAAGCCTTGAGCCGTGGTTAATATCTTGCCATTTACCACCACTCAAAAACGTAGGGTTTGACGTGACAGGGTCGACGTGACCCCGAGAGACCCCATATGCTGAAAAGCGTTCACCGTCAAAGCAGGATAAGTGACGTCACTGGGCGTAACTAGACAGTTATTTCCACAGCCAATATCTCCATGGGATTGATCGGATCCAAAACCTGATGGCATTTTTTAAATGAGCGACCAAAATTAAGCCAAGATCCGAGCAGAATTTGGTGCAATAATTAAAGAAATCATGAATTATTTTTTGGGGTGCATTTTCCATTCACAAGGCAGCAATGCAAGGCAATGCAAATCAAGGCAGGGCAGGGAATCTATTGAGTCTTGTGAAAGCAAGTTGTTTAAAAAGAATAGCTAGTTAGTAGCTTGAAATGCGGCTAGTGGTGTGGACACCCGAGCTTTAATGCTCACTAGCGAGCTGGTAGCACGGCTAGACGTGTGGCTGTACCCTTAGTCGCCTTCTACGACATGCCTGGTGGGCCAATTCTTCTTCTCCAACCAGCTGGAGAGGTCCCGGGTCCCACAAGGGAAGATATGAAGGGATAGCAGTAGCAATACCACCACCCCCCCTCTCTTTGCTAGGTACTACTCATGTGCATGTGTCTGCAAAGCTGGTGGTGGCAGCAAGGGAGACCATCTGTAGTGCTGTAATATACATACAACAATAAGGGCAGCGGGTAACAGGGTTGTTAAGGCTATAAAAGGAGTTGGAGATGGCAGGGTGGAAAATCCTGGCTTGCCTAAAACTGACACTGAAAAAGTGAAAGCAGCTGAAACTTCTCTTTGTGTGTGCCAGTATAGACTAGAGCGTTCCTTAACGGGAGTGTCTACGTACACAGTAACCTTGTATGTAGCCCGTGGATCTATGTACAAGGTTACCTTGTACGTAGATCCACAGGCTTTGTACATGGTAACTGGGCATGTAGATTGTGGGCCTTCGTTGGAAATACAGAGGCACGTTGGATAAGGCCAGCGCTCGCAAACGGTTTTCCGTTTTCCTTAGAGGTCCCTTTTCCTTATCCAACGGATATTTTGGGTTTTATCTGTATATAGCAATTTGTTATGCGTGTCACCATCTTGGATTGACTAAAGTAGATGGGTTAGAACTGCTTACCATTACGTTTTGTCCGTAACTGTTACGGAAATTCAGTACAAATTACGGTGTTATGGTATTAATTGAGGAATTACGATCGCTGCCGAATCACACGATTTTCAAAAATTAAATCTAGCAACGGATTTACGTTTTTCAGCTAGTACGGGTCTGTAAGCTCTATATTACTTTGTACACTGAGTCACTTCACATTACGGAAGTGGCAATACGGGCACCACCATTTTGGATAGTATATCGATCGAGCCTAGGCATTGCCAAAACTAGCCTAGGCCTACCTGACTCATGTTCCCGAAGCAGCACTCTACATCATCGCACGAAATTTCAGTATTTTCTAGCCATTGGCACTCGGCATGCTTTCTTTGTTTCTTGGATCTAGGCCTATTCTACATCTGCATTGAACTGGCTTTTGTAGTATGATTCTCAACAGATGCGACATGAAGCGAAAGACAGTGTTGAACTGAGTAGATTTTGACTTCACAAGAACAATTTAACTATTCATATTTGGACTTTGATTGTTTTAGATTCTTAATTTCTAGCGCTGGCCTTATCCAACGCGCCTCTGTATTACCGTATACAAAGGCTCACAGTCTACATGCCCAGTTACCTTGTACGAAGACACTCCCTTACATTTAATAATAAATACTATAGCAGGCCTCATAGCACTTCCATGAAATTTTTTGTTAGGAGATTTGAGATTTCTTAGGAGATTCTCATAAAATTTGAGGAGGGTTTTACAATAGTCCATCGGTCCTCAGACTAAATTCTAAATAACTGACTGATAAACAAAAAAAACAAATCATTACAGTACAAGTACAGTACTCACAGTTAATTCCGTCTGAATGAGTACATGAGATACCGGCTGAAATCATGGTTGTCCGTGCCTTTCCATGTATCCATAAGGATTAAATGATTTAATCAAATTTAATCAACCAGTGCAGGTAGGATTTGGGAATCTGGCTGATTGGTGAACTTTCTTCTTCTTTAGATACCTTGTCTGAAACAGACATTGGCACTCATGTTCCTCCACTCATACCTCTCTACAGCTAACCTTATAGGGTTGTTGTTGCTCGGTATGGGTATGAGGCCAGGTTAAAAAAAATTTTTTTTAAGTCATTGCTACCATGGGGAGCATTACGAGTGGTAAAACTCAGAAATTTTCTGAAACTCCAAAAATCTTAGGAGATTTGAGGAGTTTCATGGACATTTTTTTCCCCTGGAGATTTGAGGAGTTTTGAGGAGTGCTACGAAGCATGTACTATAGCAAAAGATCAACAGCCCATGGCCCAATATAACCCCAAAATATGTCTTGTTTTTCTCGTAATTTGATTTTCTTTTCATTCGACATGAGTGCCCAGGTCACTGATGTCAAATTATCAGGTGTGCACTGTACATAATCCACAAGTTATATTCTTCTGAATAAAATGGGTCATCTTCCCAGAAGCACTGACCTGTAGATCAGAGATGTAAATGCAAGATGAAACAAAAAAACATTCTGAAATATTGCTTGGCAATGATATAATATTAAAAGAGAAGCTAACATTATAACTTAAGTCGTACTACTAGCAAAAATTAAAGAAATTTAGGAAAATATTTACTTTCTAGATATGAAAAATTCTGAAATCAGAAAAAATCTGAAGGATTTACATGTTTCTACATACTGAACTAATGTTTTTTTAATTTCCGTCTATCTCTTCCTGTATTCTTCAGTTTTGACTTGGAAGAGATGAATCCAGGCTGTTTTTCAACGTTTTTGTTCCTTAAATGTCTTTTCTTTTTTTTTTTAACTGTACGTGAATCTACACTTGGTAAAGTTTGTATGCCTCTCAAATTACCCAAGAGATCAGTCAACTGTGTGCACGCAGTCTGTGCTAAAGAAATATCAGTAGTGTCTTTAATAAACTGAATAATACCACCAGCCGCACTCAAAGCAGCAGATTTAACTTTCTTCAAATCAAAACTTTTTTCAGACTTTTCTTGACAAACAATTGTTTTACAGACATCAGTTTCTTCTGTGTCAAAGTCAGACTCATTGTCATTCTGGTGAGGGACAGATGTGTCTTGGGATGTGTTGTTTAGCATGTGGACAGCATGTATATGCTTGCATATAACAGTGTTGATAAGATAATCACTACATGTACAGGTATACATATGAACACAGGCATTGCATAAATCACAAAACAATTTACATCCACAAATATCATCAGTGCTTATTCTGTTTATGTTGTAATTAACACCAGTGGGGGAAACTGTCCATTCTCCTTTCCCTACATTGCATATGTCTTCCGGTCGGACACCTTGGGCTATCTGATGTCTTTTTCGGATTTCTCTTACACATTGTGTTATCTTGCTCTTTTCAGATTTGATCAAATGCTCAACTGCTTTATCCCGTGCAAGTTTTAACAGGACAAAAAGGAGATTGTCAACTCGCTTGTTCTGTTTCCTGTTAAAAGTTTTAAGAGTCTGGTGAAATGCCTCAGAATACATGTTGGCATTTGCTAGAGTGCTGAAGCAGGATGCCCAAAGTACTGTCTTATGGTCATGGACATAATTTTTTGAAAAATAATCCAGGAAATCAGGAGCTTCTACAGATAAATAACTTAAAAATTCTTGAAGCATTTTATGAAAGTTTGCCTCAACTGGTTCTGACTGGATTTTCTTAAGATAAGCATACAGAAGGGACTGTGTTTGTTTACGACTACTACCAGACACGTGTCGCTGAATCTGTCTCCGCCAGCTCTTGTCGACATGCCAGGAAGAGTATTGTCTTTTATCAGGCTTAGAAAATACATCACACCAGGCATTATAAATATTTTCTGCCAAGTCGCTCACGAAAATTTGTGTTGGCAGATCTTGGCCACAGGTATGTTTCACTGCACTTAAGAAAAGTTTTAGTATATCCACATCTTCCCGGTTAGAAATAGCCCAAGCTACAGGAATAGCTTCCTCAAGGTCATCTAAAACCAAAATTGAAGTTAAGAAAAAACCATATAGACTAGTTTTATGAGTGGAGTCTGCACAGATAATTTTAGAGTGGTATTTTAGGAGCATATCTTTCTGAAACTTTGTTTGAAGACAGAGTAGCATGTCCTCATCCTTGAGAAATTCATGTTCATTCCCTTGACTTTTGTAATAAATAACAGGGTTATCTATATCTTTAGACAATTCAGATACCCACAAATCAACACTTATCTTATCATTTTCATGCCTCTCTGTCCATGAAATTTTGAACTGTTTTTCAATGTTGCGAATGTCCTGTCTTGTTACAAGTGCATCTCTGTTGACACCTGTCAATGTGTCTCTCACTTCCGTAAGAATTTTGCTGATCTCTAGTCCTTGTGATAGCTTGGCAGCAATGGTATGTCTCAGTTCATCCGATATTTTTAAATGGCACAGTAAGATCTTATGACCAATATGGTCTAAACAATATTCAACATCCACTGTCCCAGTCAGAAGATTTCTCCTGCTTGTCATATATGAAATGCACTTTTTTCCACTTTTACAAGAACCCTGAGATTTCAGGGACCGCTTCCTGTCAGTTACTTTTATCATTTCAACACCTGAGCGGTGGCAATAATAATAATTTGTGATTGTGTTCTTTGACTTTCGGTTGCCACGAGTTTTAATATACTGGGAAAGTGTGGATTGCTCAGTTTCCTTTTTCCACTGAAAAAACTCTGTCTCTGAGGGAAATGTTTTATTCAAAATTTGGTGGTCCCTCTGGTGCACACTTCTGTAATGATTTATTAAATCTCGCACAAAAACAGCAGACATGTCGCATGTTTGACACTGATAAGCTGACTGTTGTATATTTTCTGTTTGCATCTGTCCGGCATGCTTAGTTTTTTCGTGAAAATGTCGGCTTTGACGAGTCGCCATTGGCTTGTGACAAAATGAACAAGCGTAATCTTTGAGCTGAGTTTTGGGTTTCTTGTGTGCTGAGGATGTTGGTGGAGGGTCTTTCGATGAGGGTCGGGAAGCAGCTAACCCAGATGACGGCTGGCCATGTGACAATGAGGATTGGGGAACAGCTAACAAAGACGAGAGCTGGACATACAATGATGAGGGTTGAGGAGCAGCTGACCTAGAGGATGGCTGGCTGTGCGATGATGAGGGTTGGGGAGCAGCCGACCCAGAGGATGGCTGGCTGTGCGATGATGAGGGTTGGGGAGCAGCTGACCCAGAGGATGGCTGGCTGTTCGATGATGAGGGTTGGGGAGCAGCTGACCCAGAGGATGACTGGCTGTGTGATGATGAGGGTTGGGGAGCAGCTGAGCCAGAGGATGTCTGGCAGTGCGATGATGAGGGTTGGGGAACAGCTGACCCAGCCGATGGCTGGCCGTACGATAATAAGGGTACAAGAACAGCTAACAATACAGATGAGGGCTGACCATACGATGATGAGGATTGGGGAGCAGCTAACCCAGACGATGGCTGGACGCGCGATGATGAGGGTCTGGTAGCAGCTAACCCAGACGATGGCTGCTCATGCGATGATGAGGGTCTGGGAGCAGCTAACCCAGACGATGGCTGGTCATGCGATGATGAGGGTCTGGAAGCAGCTAACCCAGACGATGGCTGGTCATGCGATGATGAGGGTGTGGGAGCAGCTAACCCAGACGATGGCTGGTCGTGCGATGATGAGGGTCTGGGAGCAGCTAACCCAGACGATGGCTGGTCGTGCGATGATGAGGGTCTGGGAGCAGCTAACCCAGATGATGGCTGGCTGCGGGATGATGGAGGTCGGAGAGCAGCTAACCAAGATAATGGTTGGCCATGCGATGATGAGGACTGGGGAACCGCTGACTCTAATGATGGCTGGCCGTGCAATGATGAGGACCGGGAAGCAGAATGTGGCATCATGGCTGCAGAGGGTGGCACAGTGTTTGTCTTCTGTCTTTTGGTGCTGAGGGATGGGCCTCGTTTTGGATACCGCCTCTTGCGTGTGTAGGAATGGTCCCCTTCTGCTAATTTAGGAACCGTCCACAGTAAGGTTGTGTCAGGGGTCCCTGACATAAACCATGAGATGACAATACGCCTCAAAAATCCAGCAAAGCTTGAGGGATTTCGTAGGTACATTTCAGTTCGGGACAGGAGAATTTTGGAAAAAAGGTCAGGATCCATTGCCACAGTGACCATCATCACAATAGAGAGAATGCCGCATATGTGGCTACACAACTGTATAGGATATTGAACACAGTCCGGTGAACACTGATGCAGGACTCCTGCAGGTGTCGGGGAATGAGCCAGCTGCATGCTGTCTGGTAAAAGTGTAGGGACTTCAAAAAGAGATGTGAAGCCTGACAACACTGGGAGAAGATCTGCAGGGTAATCCCAAGCTTTACTGTCACAGTAAAGCACAACAGGGTGAACCAAGTCCACAATGGCCACCACCCAATGACTACCATCCTGAACTGCTGTGCAAAGGAACACAGAATCGTCATAGTTTTTCCCAACATTCAGGATAAAAATTAGCTGCTGGATGTTTCGCAACTGTCTCCTTTTTATCATCTTCAAAACTGTCTCCTGGGTGTCTGCTGGAAGACATAAGCAGAGGCTGGTGTCCTGAGCTTCATTCACCTTCTGCTGCATCCAGGTTATATGGCTGGTAGAGACCCATCCATTGCAACAGAGCTGTGCCATTTCATCCACCGTGCTACCTGAAAGCACATCATATGATAAACAATTAAGGCTAGTTGTTACAGACTCCAAAATCAGATCTTTTCTAGTCATCACATCTATAAATAAATTTGCATGGAGGATGATTTCCTTCATCACCATCATTACCAATATGGAAAATAAAATTCTCCCTCTCTAGCAGTAGAACTCATCCCACTCTCCTCATTATTCTATTTTCTTTGATATGAAGGGATTCAGAGGGTAAGTTCATATCATGTACCGTGTGTACCATGAACATGCGCTTTCAATTTTTCTTTTCTAACCTCTTTGTTAACTGACTTACCCTTTTAATTTTCAAGATGGATGACACACT
>JAOYNN010197110.1:0-10795 GCA_025770095.1 Goniobranchus kuniei
AAAGAATACATTCATGAGTTAGCACCATCCATCACTTCCATCGTCAACTGCTCTATCCTAACCCCTGAATTTCCACCTATATTCAAAGAAGCATTGGTAACCCCTCTTATTAATAAAAAACAAAAAAAACAAAAACAAAAACAAAAAAAAACCCTCATTGGATAAAGAGATTTGAGAAATTATCGCCCAATTTCAAACCTCCATTTTATTTCAAAATTGATAGAAAGTGTTGTAGCAAAACGGCTTCAAGATCATATGAAAAGCAACAATATTTCCGGTGTTTTTTCAATCTAGGTACAAATCTGGACACAGTATCGAATCAGCCCTTTTGCGAGTCCACAACGATATCGTCAACTTCTTAGAAATCAATCCAAATTATGTATTACTCTTTCTTTTGGACTTAAGCTCTGCTTTCGACACTGTTGACCATGAAATATTATTCAGACGACTCGAGAAAGATTTTGCTATACAAGGAAATGCACTCACCTGGTTTGTCGAATACCTTAAAGTTCACAAACAAAAAGTCCTTAAAAATGGATCGTCAAGTACTGCAACAACACGTAGTTTCGGTGTCCCTAAGGGTTCAGTCCTTGGGCCTATTTTATTCACAATCCACACTTCACCTCTACAACGTATTTTGTCATCTGCTGGTGTGAATTTCCATCTTTACGACGATGACACTCAAATTAATGTTCCAATTTCCCCTGAATCCCTCCATTCGGTGTTGAGTTCCATCAAAAAGTGCAAAGTTGAATTAAAAACCTGGATGAATCAAAACAAACTGAAACTAAATGAAGAAAACACTGAACTCGTTGTCTTTAGGAAGAAAAGAGGAGAGCATTTTGTTGAGTCTGTTTTTTTCTGGATTGTAATATCAATCATTCATCTGTGCAAAATCTTGGCGTTCATCTTGATGAGTCACTGACTATCGAAGGACACGTGAATGCGCTTGTGAAATCGACACATTTCCATCTGAGAAACCTGTTCAAAATCAGAGATCTACTCGATAAAGAATCTGCAAGAACTATAGTCTATTCACTGATCAGAAGCAGATTAGATTACTGCAACTCTCTCTTTTATGGCCAGCAAAAATTATCAAGAAAATGCAGTTAATACAGAACAAAGCAGCCCAAGAGACACATGTGCACAGTCACATGACCCCAGTCCTGCATTCACTGCATTGGCTACCCATTGAGAAGAGAATTGCTTTCAAGACCGCTTGTTATGCTTACATATGTATACATGGACTAGCTCCTCAATACCTTGAAGCTCTGGTCAAGGTTAATGTCCCAGCTAGATACCTAAGATCATATTCTATCACAACTCTCCAAAAGAAATTGTCAAAAACAAAGTTTTCTGATCGAGCTTTTTCCTATTCGGCTCCCACTGTTTGGAATTCTCTGCGGAACAAAATATGAGCTGAGAGCAAGTCATGCAGTTGGCTTTATCATCCATTCTGAAAGAGCTAACTCAATTACAGAGGTGAAGAACTTATCTGAAAGAATCACAATGATGAATTGACAGTGGAGAACAAATTGACCACAGCTTACATACAAATCTATGCCCCTTGCAATGACTCATACTCAAAAGAACAAAAAGAGCAGTTTTTAACAGCTCAGGGACTTAATATACACACTCGGGGAAAAGGATAACGTAATAGTCAAAGGTGATTTTAATGGAAGAGACAAACCTAGCATAACCCACTGGGAAAGGCATTTAGGACCACAGTGATAAAGAAACTGAACTAAACAGCAACGGAGAATTGTTGCTACAGTTGTGCTCTGAGCATGACCTTGTCATAACCAACACTTTTTCCAACATAGAAAGAACCAAGTTAAAACGATATAAATGGAACAATGTAAACTATACATCACAGATTGTCCTACTGCAAAACACCAGAGACTCGAGAGCCACTCCAAACTACACTATAGACATAGACCACAGGCCAGTTGTAACCCTTATTGAAACTTCGAACAAATCTAAATCCAGGACTACCAACACAACAGAAGTTATACACCTCAGAAATGCAGATTCGACCAAAGGCAAAATACAAAAACGTCTCAAAGAAAAGTATGATAAACTATGTGACCCAACCAGCAGACATTGAAGAAGAATGGCACACTATCAAGACCTGCATGACCACAATACTGAGAGAAGAGTGTGGAGTCAGGAAAATAGGAGGTCAGAAAAGCCAGGAAAATAGGAGGTCAGAAAAGCAAATTGACGATATGGTGGAATGACAAAGTGAAGGAAGCAGTCAGATGAAAATAAAAGCTTTTAAGACATGGCAAAAATAAAAAAAAGAAGACTATGTTAGGTATAGGAAGGAACGACATAAAGCAGCAAGAATAGTAAAAGAAGCCAAGGATAAACCTTGGAAAACTTATAAAGAGCAGCTATCTCAGAAAATCAAAGAAGACCCGAGAGAATTCTATAAGAGTGTCAAAAGCATAAGAATGCGTGAGGAACCGTTTAACCCTACCACAACTATCAATGACACGGAAGGCAACCCAATTTTTATCAAAGATGCAATTTAAAACAGATGGAAAGATCATTTTTGAAGAACTACTAAATCCTGGAGATGATTGCACCTAGAAAAAGTTCATACCAAAAGTGACCACCCTAGAGCCAGCATACTCCTGAGAGAAATATAACAGACAATTAAAAATAGCTGTAGTAACAAAGCATCAGCAGTGGATGGCATTACGGCAGAAGAAATCAGAATCTGTGGCAACATAGGGGTAGCCTGGCTATGTAGGATCTTTAACAGGGCATGGCAGCAAAGGAGAGCACCCAGTGACTGGCAACAAGCCATCATTGTGCCAATATGGAAAAATAAGAGGAACAAAAGAGACTGTGAAACTTACAGAGGAATTTCCCTCCTTAGCCATTAGATGGGAAATGCACGACAAAATATTGGAAACCAGAATGAGACCAACTGTTGAGATCCAACTTAGTAAAGCTCAGTTTGGGTTCAGGAGAAGAAGAGGTTGCACTGATGCTGTATTTGTACTGAGACAACTGAGTGAAAAAGCTATCGCTCATAACAAAGACCTAATATGGTATTTGTGAATCAGGAAAAGGCATTCGACATGAATAGGTTCCATAACTATGGAAAACATTGGAAAACTATGGAGTGCCTGGACATCTACTGAAAAATATCATGCCCCTCTATGAGTCAACGGTGTGTGCCGTAAGAACAATTGAAGGGCTAACGGACTGGTTCTCTATTAATTCTGGTGTCAGACAGGGATGTGTGCTTTCACCACTCCTCTTTATCATGTGTATGGATAAGATCACAAGAGCGGCAAATGACAACAACACTGAAATACATTAACTTCTCTTTGCTGACGACTAGAGCCTTCTGAATGCAAATGAAGACCATTTACAAAACCACACTGTTAGGCTCAATGAAGAATGCAAAAATCACCAAATGAAAATCAGCATTGAAAAAAACAACAGCTATGAAAGTCAGCAGAAACCCAGGCCCATTACACATTTCAATGGATGGTGTTCACCTAAAACAGGTCATTGAATTTAAATACCTAGGAAGTATATTCACACAAGATGGAATATTGTGCAGAGAGATAGAAACAAGAGTCCAAAGGCAAATGCAGTTACTTACAAACTGGTATTTCTTCTGTCCCATCAAAACATTTGAATGGAAGAAAAAAACAAGACTGATCAACAGTGTCTTCCTACCTACACTCATGTACCAATGTCAGACATGGTCAATTAAAGCAGCACAAGAACGAAAAGTCCCTGTATGTGAAATGAAAGGCCTCAGAAAAACCATGACTATCACCAGAATCCATCGCATATGAAACGATCATATCAGACACCAAATAGGAATGCAACCAGCCATGGCATTCATACAACAACAAAGAAGGAAATGGTTCGGACACCTAATGAGAATGCCTCACAAATATATCAGCCGCAAGAGCATACAACCAATAGGAATCAGGCTACAAAAATAAAGGAAGACCAAGAAAAACATGGCTGGATGGAGTCAAAGAGGTCCTAAGACAACACAAACTGTCGGCCACAGACTCCACCCACATGACCCAGGATCGAAATCCTGAATTATGAAAAATGCTCAAAGTTGCAGAAGTAGCAACCAAGCTCATTTTGCTTTGCCACACATGTACAACATTTTTCTGCAATAATACCTGACGGTAGTTACCATTTCTGGGTCTTACACATGACATATAGGGCTGGCTACTAGACTATTGGGTTCAGATCTACTCCGAAGTGGGGGGATTGCTGTAGAGGTGGAAGGAAACATGTTTGAGAAGAAAACTGAGAACGTTCATGGTAAAATTAGAGCAGCATTATCAACCATCACTTAGATCTACATGATACCTGATTTGGAAAAGCGTGTTGAGAATTCTTGCACAGAAGTGTGGAAAAATTGATTGGTGACAATGTAGATAATAAAATTAAAGAAATCCAAGTCAATTGGCTACAGTACACTCATAGATCTAGTGAAGAAAATTTATGACACTATATTGTACAATAATGCTGACATAAAATATTCCAGTGGGAATTCCCTGAGCATTTTGGGCTTACTGAGAAGAAAAACGAGTCGGATGATGATATGATAGCATCGATTCTACCTTGCGTCTTTTTAGCAAAATGGGTCCAAAGCTAAATATCTTCAATTTATGTATCGGTATTGACAATTAACTCTTAGAATATGGCAGTAACAGTTGTGTCTGGGACCTTGAAAAATAATGCTCTGTCGACAAGCTAGAGCACATTCAAAGACGAGCATGTCGGTTTATCAACAATGACTACTCTAGAAAACGCAGTGTCACAAAAAATTATGGACTCCGTAAACTGGACACCCCTGAAGGAGTGAAGAAGACAGAAATTACGAATATTTCACAAAGGAAGACTCAGTCTGATGCCAATCCCGTCAGACACCCCGCAAAGTCACGCAAGAAAACCAAACGCTTTTGTCTTACTTATTAATGAATATTAAATTCACGGATAACCATTGAATAAGGAAAAATAACAGAAGGGACAATGGGATGAATCGGGTGTCTTCGGAAACACTAGGGCTGCCATTTTCTCTTTACTCAACTCACGAGCCGGTGTCTTTAGTGGCGGGTAAACAAACTACAAGAAAACAATACAGAGTATGGAAGATGACTGCCTTGATGAGCTATTCTGCATTGTATGGGGTAAGTTTATCAGTAATCATCTAAATAGGTCTAGATTTTCTTGAAGGGAGTGTTATTTTACTAGGAACTAAAGACTGTCTCTAGCGATGACTGTGTTTTTTCCTGGAGTGTTTTTTTTCCTCCCACACCGGCTTCAAACCATTCCAGATTATAACTACGTTTACTTTACCCAGAGCGTTCCTAGAAACCGATGGATGACAAATGGCGGACGTGGACATTTTATTTCTGCAATTGTCCCTTCTGTCTATTTTTCCTCATTAAATGCAGATAACTATCAAATTCATGGATCAAGGCAAGTTTTTCATTGTGTGATATACTGTAATCACCTACTGTTATGGATCTGGATGGCCTACCGGCGTCACCGTGCAATCATTGCTACTCCGTGGCAACACAATCATTGCAAAATGTTGACATATATGCCACAATTTTTCTTAACAAATTTCAGGAACATTGTGTCTAGGCAAAACAACTATACCCAACGTTCCCACTGAGGTATCGTCACTTATTCGTAACAGACGAAACACGCGTAAGAAGACAAGACGTTTCAAAAGAGGCGGTGTGCGGAAGCGAAGAAAGATTGAAACTATAAACAATGTATTCTCCTAAACAAGGAACACTACACATCGTAGCCTTAACTTTCAGACTGCAACGGACTTGAACTCAGTCTGCAACGTTAAACGTACCTGTGCTGATTTCAATAATTTAGACACAGTGCCTGTCTTGAATACAAAGTCAAAGACACAGACAAAACATGTACGTCTGTGTAGCAACACAGAACACTCAGTCAACGAGAAATAAGACAGCGTTGATGAATGACGTCATAGTGGAGAAAGACATTGATTTGTTGATAATTACGAAAACTGGATTAAGGAAACTGAACAACACATAATAAATGAAATAGTACCAGAGGGTTACACTCCATTTGATGTGAGACGTACATCAAGACAATCTGGTGGCAGTATTCTTGTGATTCATAAGACCGGCATTAAAGTGAAAAAAGTGGAAAACGTGTACAGCTTCATAAATTTTGAGCACTTTGAACTATTTGTTACGCAATCAAATATCACCTACATGGTGATAGGAGTTTATAGACCAGGGCTTAGTAAGATAAGCAAAAACTCATTTTCGGGATTTGTAACTGAATTCGAAAGTTTCTTGATCGACAAAAGTACGGTACTGAAACTGGAAACCTTATCATTTTGGGTGATCTTAATTTCCATCTTGATAATGTGAATGATGGGGAAGCAAAGATGTTTTTGAATCTTATAGATTCACTCAATCTTCGGCAGCATGTGAATGAGCCAACTCATTTGAAAAACCATACTTAAGGATATCGTCATTCACAGCAAATGTGATACCTCGATATAAAAAATCTCATTGAATGATTGTGAAATTTCCGATCACCCTCTTATCTCTGTGCAAATTGATAACATCAAAACTTTAATAGGAAAAAAGCTCTTAACTTACAAGAAAACAAAAAACATTGACATTGATTCCTTTAAAGATGATATTTTGGCCACACTTCCACGTGCGGTATTTTCAGATGAAGTTAAAAAGTACAACTCTATCTTGAAAACTATTCTAGACAAATATGCGTCTGATGTAACAAGCACGATAACTAAACGACTGAACAACGGTTCGTGGTATAATGATGAGATTAGAAATCTAGAAAAAAAAACATGTAAGAAAACTAGAAACATCTTGGCGAAGAATAAAGAATAAGAATTCGAAAAGGAGAGAAAGTAATGAAGTTGTAATATCACAATGGAGAAAGAACATCGACAGAAATACAGGGAAGAGAGAAAACAGCTGAATGTAATGATCAGGACAGTTGAGAACAGTAATTTGAAAAAACAATACAAGAAAACAAAAAGAACACTAAACAACTGTACAGAATTGTGGATAGTCTTATCTCATCAGATAGTCACACTCAAAAACTTCCTGACTTCAATGACCCAAATCAACTTACTTGAAAGTTCAACCAATACTTTAAAGAGAAAATAGACAACATCAGAAATCAACGAGACAATCAAGAACTTACACAGCCACTACCGGAAACATCAAACATCTGTGATAAAGGTACGGAATGTGTATTGAAGGAATGGACAACCACGACACTGGACGACATTAAGCGTATAGTAAAAAAGATTGATGTTGTGAATAATGGGAATGTAAGGAATTTTGGTCCACTATTTGATTCTAGATTATCTATAGAAGCACATGCCAACAAAGTAGTTCAAATTTGTCAATTCTATCTACATAAAATGTACAGAATTAGACCTCTTTTAGACAAAGAGACAAGGAAAACTCTGATGACATCCTTTATTTTGAGCCATTTAGACTACTGTAATGCTTTGTTTAAATCTTCTCCTAATTATGTTGTTCAACGTCTTCATAAAATTCAAAATAGAACAGCAAGTATGACTGTAAAATGTGATGTGAGAGAGCAAATGAGCCCCATTAAAAAAAAAACAACCTGCACTGGTTACCAGTTTTGCAACCAATAGATTTTAAAATTTTATGTTATTCTTTTAAATGTTTTAATAAGACTGCCCCCATTTATTTGCAAGAGCTTCTAAGTCATTATAAGCCCCCAAGACATCTTAGATCTGAAGATAAAAACCTGTTCGTCATTCTTTCTAGTGAATCAACAATTTGTGATAGGGCCTTCAACAAGTCAGCACCCACATTGTGGAACAATTCGCCCAATTCTGTAAAACAAGCTGATAATTTTGAAATAAAAAAAAACCGTTTGAAAACACACTTTTTAAATTCATGTTTTTGATGGCTATATTGTTTTAGGATCATGTGTAATGACTGTGCTTTTATATTAAGATGAAATTTTTAAGTATGTATTTTGATTAAGGTATTTATTGTTATGTAGTTTTGTCTTTAATTTTTTATATATATACTATGTAAAGCGCCCCTGAGCACTTTGTGGATTTGGGCGCTCTATAAATATTTTTATTCAGTTTATTCAGTATTTTCCTCTTCTGAACGGGAGTGTTTAACTAGGCTATCCTCTTGCTTTTTTCATGGTAGGTGATATGAACAAATTGAACAAGCAAAAATATAAATAACATAAAAAGCTAAAAAAGTAAAATTAAAATCTATGCCTACACACAAAAATCTCAGCTTTTGAACAATAATCTCGTAACTCACTTGTCCATGGAAGCACGTCAATCTCTTTTGGAGCTCTGAGCTCTGTGGGAGCTCTTTACAATGTAACTTTCACTTTCGTTTGGCTAAGTTCTTCGACATTCTTTGGTCTATCCTATGTAGAGAGGGCCAAATACATCAATACTTATACAGAGACCAAGACCTAGATCTAGATCTATATAAACCAAGCCTAAAACTTGAGTCAGACTCCAGTCAGCTTTATTTGGCAGTGTTTATAATAAATTATTTATTCACTCACTCCTACAACAAAGGATTCAAAGGTAAAGTCAAAGTCAGAGTTTCTTGGGGAGGATTTACGAAGTGGAAAACCCGTCTTATCCTGGGGTTACACAAAATCTGTCTTATCCTTGGGTTAGTGCCAGGGTTAGGGTTAGAGTTAGGGGTAGGGTTATGGTTAGGTTATTGGGGTTACTTCCTCTGGTTTGGGCAGGAATTTTCTTAGGCTAATATCCCCTCCGTGGTTCCCTGCTTCGGAAATCCTTCCATTTGTTGACTAGGCCTAGGCCTAAACTTGATATGGCAACATTTTGAGGAAAAATGGCAACAAACGCTGACGCTAACTCTATCTAGATGAGCAGTCCAGTAGGCCTACCCAGTTTTTCCGATAATACTGGAGTGTTGCAGTCCCTTCTTTACAGGCCGGCCATTTTGGCGATGTCGATACCGAATTTTCGATACCCGAGTACTTCGAGATATCATTTCTCCATCTTTTAATTAGGCCTATCTATTCAAATAAATATAAACATAATTTTACATTGAAATTCGTACAATGTTACCATATATATATATATATATAATTTATATGTTTAAGTATTAATATTGAAACATAGCTACAGATTTATTTCTTTTCTTGCTGTATCATGAGTTGCAGTGGAATTTTAAGGTCAAAACAGGGGATCAGACCTTAAGACTTGTAGTACACAAGAAATTTTGGTAATTTTTTACTTTTAACACCTTTTCGTGGTGACGCACTGTCAGTAGGATTTTCACGCTACGTACAGTCCGATATCAAATATCAATGCGCGTGGAATATCTCTTTTGTGCGAGCTCGCATCCCCGATTGTTGGTGTTCCCCCCCCTACCACCCTATCTAAAAAAAATCCCTTGAGGGGTTTATGGTAAAGTGGTTTATGGTCAAGGGGTTGCCACGGCCTAAACCCCGCCGCTAAGCCTACCTGTAGATTTCAGATCTAGATTTAGAAGTTAAAAAAAAAGGAATTTTTACTGCTTATTACGCTTACCTTTTTTATTCCATTCACGAATTACTAGATTTATCACTTTCACACTCCTGAATACTTAAATCTAGCCTACGGTCGTCGTTCTTGCGAAAAAAAAGCAACAGCTGAAAGATAATCAAAACGGTCGCCATTGCTGAAATTCGTATGACGTACCAAAACCTGTTGCGTATGCGCATTGGACAACATTGTGGGGTTGGAAAGACCGGAAGTGACCCTGTAATCACTCAATGTCGGCAAATTCAGCTGCATTATGGGGGTAACTGAGTCCTTACTAGAAAGCATTATAACTTCTAAATGATGCGTCAGCGCAAAATTTAACTAATAATAATATTGGAAACACGCACTCTTCATAAGGTGAAATAGTAAAAAAATATCAAAATTTTTTGGTGCATCACGTGATATATGGGTAAATCCCTAGGCTTTTGTAGATCTATTTTAGGAAGCCTAGGTAAATCCCCTTCTATTATTGTCTTGGGATGTGGGATCTGTGTTTCTTGTATCAAAGATAAGTCTTTGTGTATCTATTGTATTCGTGGAGTCAGTCTGAGATGAGTTATGGCCGTGTAAATAAGAGTGGTGGCGACCCGACACGGAGCTTGCCGAATTTATCTTTATTTTCGAAGATGATCAATTTCGTCGGCTACTTTCATTATGCAAATATCGCATGAAAACTTATTGCCCTTTCTTTTTTGACCAATCAGAGGAGAGATTGGTCTCCACTTCCGTGGTTTCCATTTTTCGCTCAGCTAGGTTAAAACGAAACTCCAATTCAGCAAAGATGACGAAAACTTCTTTCAATTCCTAACATATTCACTGTGCAGGTGACTTCTGCCCTGTGCAGAAGGGGCAGATCGTTATTCCCATCCATATATTGTGCCTTAAGGTGCCTTAAAATGCAAGTTATTGAGTTTGAAAGTGTCGAATAGATTGAATTTTTCTTCCACTGAGAGAACCCCTCGGGTCGCCTATCTTAACATGGGAAAGCGACCTATGGTTGAAATATCTTCGGTGATTGGATGTGACATCAGCAAAGCGATTAACCGGCGTGTTTCATTGGTTGGCCTGTTTTGATGTTACTAAGGATAGGCCTAGATCGAAACTCCTTCGCATTACTTGCTCCGGTGGTAGCAAACAATAATTTCTTGCAAGGAAGGTATTTTCCCGGTACCGGATGCCTTTTTTTTGGGGGGG
>JAOYNN010197221.1:0-10795 GCA_025770095.1 Goniobranchus kuniei
GATGGGGGGGTATCAAATAAAAGTTAAAGAAAGAGAAAAAAATTGTTTAGGTCTATCTATGCTTAACAAGCTAAAACTCATCGGCGTCAGTGCTTGGCTCTTCCTGTGCGATGTCCGTCCTCTCTTGATTTTTCCTGGTCGTTGTTGATCCTCACTGCTCGAAAGCTCTCAGTCGGATGATGATGATGATGATGATGATGATGTGGACGGATGGCGACGTTTTTTTTTCCTTGAAGATAAGTGTAGAAGTATTTCGGCACCGTTCAACCCGAGTGTGGTTATATTGGTGCCTAATCGGATGGCGACAAAATTGAGGCCCTTATAGGTGACGTGCCTGAGAACTCTTTTTTGATCGAGGTAAGGACAGGTCCCTTACCTTGTAGGTATTCTATACCAGTAGGGAGGCCTAGGTCTATACCTATGAAATCTTCTTTGATCGATCTAAGGACTAGGCCTAAGGTCTACAGTCAGTCAGTCATTCAGGTCCCTACTAAGTATATATCACTCGCCACTCGCCAGAAATCTCCAATTGAGAACACAAACAGAGGTATTTGTAAGGGGCTAACATTTACGTCGTGAACTTATATTGTCAAGAATGATGCCTATGAAATCTTTAAATTACAGTATGGGCTCTTGCTATTGATACACTGTATTTTCCCATTTACGGAAAATCTGCCTAGGCAAGGTTAAGTCATGTAGGAAAGTAACACTACAGTGGTGTCCGCTTAATATCCACCCGCCTGACATCCACATTTTTCCAGCATACACGGAATTTTTTCTTTAAAAATTACCCCTGTAACATACAGATTTTCCCCATTACTTCATCTAACATCCACATTTTGGGAGAACATCGTTGGTTGAATTATATTTGGCGTCCTTAAAAACTGAAAACAGCACAAAAATGGATAGCCTGTACCTTGTACTACTTGTACATTTCAAACATGCTGAAACAGGGGAGTGCAATGCCAGCCTTGTCGTCCACAACAAAAGAAAACGCTTATCACCATCTCACACACAAACCATTGATATGGAAAACAGGAAAGTGACGACACTATTTACCCCCCTACCCATCGATAGGCATCTAGCAGCTCTTTTCAGACATGGCTTGGGAATGCATAATTATGCTAACCGGCATAATCCTGGTTAAGCAGCACTGGAAGTATTGAACACAACCGAGTAAATGTCACACAATATGCTTAACACCGTAACTACCAGAGACCGAATACATTGTACTCACGCAACCTCGCATGCGGGCTAACGCCTACCTTGAGCCCCGTTCGCTGGGCCTAGGTCTCGCCCTCTCGTTTACTACTGGTAGGCCTCTCTGTCATGTTCGGATTTGGCAGGCTGGTGATGCCCCAGCGATCGGTTCCTTTGATGATTTGGTCATTAGCCCCGCTAGCCTACCCCTCTGAGCGTAGTGCCCCCTGTTAATAAGTGGAGAGGAGTAAGAAAAAAATCCATAATACACGTAATATATTAGTCGACGCCACATAAGTCGACGCCGCTTACCTCGATTTTCACTCAAGTCGATCTTTCTTCCCGGCCCCGGTCCCAGGAATATAGGGAATAATAGTAAAAAATTAAAGCAAGCAGATTTCTCAATTGTTCACGTAGGTCGATCTTGTCACAGTGAACATCCCTCCATTAAAAAAACAAAACAGAACCGTCTTACTCTATGGGTAGGTCCACCTATTCGTGTAGGCCTACACAAAGTGTGCCAACACTGTATTAAGTTGTACCGGTGTGTATTACTTCAGTATGGTGCCGCAGGACATGAGGCTACCACTGAGCAGGAGTGATGGTAGTGTTAGTCTCGAATTAATGAGTTCAAAGTGGGGTGGGCAATGTGGTGCCATTGACACAAGATCACAGGGCTTAATACAAGACCCTCCCAGGAACGGGCACAGCAGGTGGTATGTCTTCATTCTGCATCTAGGCCTCCAAACTAACAAAAAATTGGGAAGCCTAAGTCTGCATCCAAACTTCTGTGAGTGTGAGTGTTTCCAATGATCGAACTAACGAGTAGCCTACCCAGCACAAGCTAAGCCTCCACGAGGCATACGATTGGATTGTTTTAATTGAAGGCAATGTGTAGGCCTAGCCTTTCCCTTCATCTCTGTATACGTAACGTACGTTCTTTCTTTCTCTGACCGTCCACGGACTGGAACACATTGTAAAGTTTCATTCTGATATCAAATCCATCAAAACCATATCGATTGTTTCTTGCAGGATTGCATAAAGAATCAAGTATTCACAAACTTACCACAAACGCTTTTGGAAGTGAACAACAAGATAAGGAGAATAGTGAGAGGCGTTACTCATGAAATGTGCCGCCGACAAACATTTAAAACTCTGAACAGCACATTAACCTCTGTTTACTCTTTGCAGAAGAATGGAAACCACTTTGTACACATGAAATAAAATAAAATTCACAATATAAAACCGTCAATGTTGATTTTATTGTCTCCTATTGCCGTTCAATGTTTACGTCCACTCTGACTAGTGTCTCTTTGATATGCTTTTATCAAACACGTTCAGTTCAGTTAAAAACGCCGTGGTTGCACAGCTTCTGTTTTAAGAAACTTTCTTGGGGTTGCAAGTGTTTTGTGTCAAACAAATTGCCCTAGAATAACGTTTGCTGCACCTTCAAAAATTTTCAATTTCACTTTATCGTTGCTAAGCCATAGTATTTCAAAAGGGTACACTTTTTTAAGGTACATATTGTATAACATAGTTGGCTACATTATTTTATAGGCATCTTTGTAAGATCACGCATCGCGTTCATAGAGACAGGCCAACATGTAGACCTAATCATGCTCACTGTCAAATCGATCTAAGCCCTTATGATCGTTTGCAATTTCTTCTTCTTCTTCTTCTCCCTCTCTCTCTCTTAAAAGCCTATTTTTGTTTTGTTTCTTTTTCTCATTTTTATTCTTTGTTTGTTTGTTTTTCTGGTTTTCTTTTTTGTTTATTTGTTCTTGCTTTTTGCTGTTTTTTTGTATGTGGTTCTTTGGGAGGAGGAAAAGGGGGGGGGGGATAGTCAAGTTGTACCAAATAATATTAAATCATGTTTTTTCTTTTCTTTGGGTACGCAATCAGAATGTGTTTTCTACTACTGCTATATTTCTTTGCAATTCTTAACCGCAAATTTTGCCATTTTTGCATGCAGTTTTTAGTGTTTTAAGCCCAATTTTTACAATTTGAAAATGCAAAATTCCTCGGGGCCAGGTCAAAACAATTTGTTTTCTGTTGTGCTGTACGATATAGAATTTGGATTTTGATTTAGATTTAGATCTTGATGTAGAAATTGTTTAAAACTCCTAGATGGTGTTCACTACCTCGGACAGAGCTGTTATTGAGGCCTTATATGTGGAAGAAGGTAGTTGGAGAGGAGCTTGAATTGCAAAGGAGATTCAAAATAAAAAGTGGAAAGAATGAAGCATCAGTTCTAAAAAAAAGTTGTTTTTCCAAAAAAGGTAATGGTTGTTACTGATGTATAGAGGAACGGTAAACTGGACATTCACTTCATCGATAATAAACTGAATGCTGATGGGTACATTAACTTATTAAGAGCAAAACTGATTCCAGTTTGGGAGTGTTTGTATCCAAGAAAACAGGATGGGGCAACATCACACAGTAGCCAAGAGTATTGCTCCTTAATACATAACTTTATAATAATAAAAAAAAAAAAGAAAGAAAAAAAAAAGGATGAGTGGCCACCGCAGTCCCCAGACTTAATAAATCCAATGGACAATTTTGTTTGGAATTCCCTTAAAGATAAGGTGTATCCTAGGGAATACCACACTTTTACAGAGGATCGCTTTGAAGAAAAAATATCTGAGAGACATAAGAAATGCCATATTCTCCTGAAAAAAAGACTGGGCCAAGTAATTGAGGAAGATGATGGTCCTATTGAGCATTTGGCCCATCGACCTGTAAGAAGCTCTTTTTCCTAAGATCCTGATATCGCTCTGTTCGCAAAACCTTTGAATTTATTACCGTAACTTAAAAACTATATATAATTTTTATGACATTTAGTATGCAAATGCAATTATAATCTTTTGCACCTCATACCAAATTTCGATGCACAATATACTACATGCCTTAGTTTTAGATTTAAATAATGCTAGAGTATAGGCAATTTTGTTTTGTTTTTTTGACACGCCCAATATTTTTGCAGAAGTCTCCAAAAACAAATTCAAGCCTCCAACGTTTTCAAATGAAAGTAAAAAAACACGCTTTTTCTCTTTGTGTGCTGATGCAAAAATGCTCGCTATTGTTAAAAATGAAAAAAAGCTGACATAGCCAACTAAAACACAAATATGCTTTCTATTTTAAAGTCAAAATAGCTGACATAACCAACTAAGATACAAAAATGCTCTCTACTTTAAAATCAAAATAGCTGACATAACCAACTAAGATACAAAAATGCTCTCTACTTAACTAAGATATAAAATTGCGCTCTACTTTCAAATGAAAACAGCTGACATAACCAACTAAGATACAAAATTGTGTCTGCTTTCAATGAAAACAGCTGACATAACCAACTAAGATACAAAATTGCGTCTGCTTTCAAATGAAAACAGCTGACATAACCAACTAAGAAACAAAAATGTGCTCTTATTTCAAATGGAAACGGCTGACTTAACCAACTAGAATATAAAAGATTGATTTACTTTCAAATGAAAAAGCTGACTTAACCAACTAAAATACAAAAATGTGCTATACTTTCAAATGAGAGCAGCTGGCAAAAATGTGCTGTACTTTCAAATAAAAATGGGTGACCTACTAGATAGGATACAGTATTTGCAGTACTTCAAATGGAAACAGCTGACATAACCAGCTGAGATACAAAAATATGCTCTACTTTCATATGAAAACAGCTGACTTGACCAGATAAGATACAACAATGCGCTCTAATTTCAAATGAGAACAGCTGACTTAACCAGCTATGATACAACAATGCACTCTACTTTTAAATGAAAACAGCTGACTTAACCAGCTAAGATACAAAAACTGCACTCTACTTTTAAATGAAAACAGCTGACTTGACCAGCTAAGATACAAAAACTGCACTGTACTTTTAACTGAAAACAGATGACTTAACCAGCTAAGATACAAAAACTGCACTCTCCTTTTAAATGAAAACAGATGACTAAACCCGCTAAGATACAATAATGCACTCTACTTTTAAATGAAAACAGATGACTTAACCAGCTAAGATACAAAAAATGCACTCTACTTTTAAATGAAAGCAGCTGACTTGACTAGCTAAGAATAAGATACAAAAAATGCACTCTACTATCAAATGAAAACAGCTGACTTGATCAGATAAACAAAAATACAATCTACTTTATTCTTGCAGACTTGTTTCACTTGTTTATGTGCAAAGAGTATTTCATTCTACAATTTCTTAACTGAAGATGGCATCCACGTCCAGAGAGGAAAATGTAACTTTTAGCCATTAAATGTGTAACCTGTATCAGTATTTGCTGTTAGGTGACAAACTGTTGTTGTTACTATTCCCAATCCCATGACAGTACAAGATGCCTATGACACTATCCTGTGACTTTGCCATGAAATGAATTAAAAAACTCTATTACAGTTATTAAGAACTTTTCCACGATCGTGTATTCTGCTTTCTACATTGATGCTTAAGAAGTGATGACTGAACTGAAGTTTCAAGAAAATTCCCTCATTGCAGCCAAAAGAACTTTTCTTTTACTTTAATAATTGGATCTACGAACGAATTCATGGAAGCAAGAACTTGAATCTCAATGCATATATTATTTTGGCAACAACAAGTACAGTATGATGATACTTGATGCAGGGGAAATTAAAATTTTTACTTGAAGTGTAAGTCACAGGTAAAAGTAAAGATATGCAAAAAGTATGATGTATATATAATTCTTGCAATCACAGCCCTTTCGATGTAGCGATATTATATTTTTATGATTTGCCATGCAGGATCTAAACACTAAAATTAAGCAATCACTGAACATTTTATCTCTTGCTGGTTTGTTAAACAAATAAAAAAGACTAGAGATTTAAAAAAAATTTTTTTTTCCAAAATATGAGGGGGAAACTTAATAAATTACAATAAATGACAATTTGCATTTGAAGAAAATTACATTTGATGAGAGATGTCATGCTTTCATATATTATTTGAACAGTGGATAGGACAAATATGGATATCAGCACATTCATGAAGTGAAGTATTTACAAACAAAGCAGATGCTCAAGATTTAAGTTGACAAATGTCAAATGCACCGTTTCCTTTTATAGATTTAGTCAGAATTTCCAATTTAAAAAAAAAACATTTGGGGAAGCAAACAATGAACTATTTTTGAATTTGTTTTTAAAACATGAATGTTATACAATATGATGACTGATATGTATTGAAACTGAGAGAGTAAAAATTTCGATTCTCATGACTAAGATTCATTTTACATTCTGCATTAATTTTCCGGTTTGTCCATTCTTCCTTTTTTATTTTCATGTTGGGGACATAGAAGTTTATATATTCATATTGTAAAAAATTTTAATGAACATCAAAGAGATACCGGACTGGACAGAAATCAATAATTTAAAAACCTTCCGTTTCTTATGCTTTTAAAAAATTATGCCAGAACCCTTCTACAGTCCTGCACATATTCCTTGTGCTCATGGAATGTTCGCACTAAAACCCAATGTCCCGACTTGATTCTTGTACTTCCTAAGAATATATTTCACGTATTCCTCATCCGTCTTCATACTTTCCTCATCCCCTCTCCCACCATTTTCTTCAACAAAAATCTTTCCTTGATTAACCCCAAAACTGTCAACACTACCCCCTTTCCCACAAACCCAAGTTGTTGTACATGTCGAATGCAAGTCGGGCTAAAGACAGAACATCACCATAGCTGCCCCATCCCTCACTGTGTGTGTGTGTGTGTGTGTGTCTTCAAATGGCTTGCCCGCCCCAGGTTTGGTTAGAAACTGAATGCAAACCTTGCCCCTCCCTCCCTCATTGTGTGTTTGTGCCCAAATGGTTCACCCGCCATGGATTTCATAGTTTTTTTCTTCAGCGTGGGTATCATCTGGTTTTAAATGGAATGCCACCCTTTTTGCTCACTCCCTCCCTCACTGTGTGTGTGTGTGCAAATGGCTGTGTAGGGTGAAGCGTGTCCTTTGTTTCTCAAACATGTTGCTTTGACTTTGAGGTGTCTTTCCCAGTTGCACACATTCCTCGTTTCACTGATTTCTCGTCCAAATCCCTCGGTCCCAGCAGGGATGAAGAATACGTGCAGGACTGTATTTTAAAATTTCATTGTTAATAAACCTTCAGTAAAGTACACATATAATAATATACAAGTATCTCATATTGATATGTATCAGATGTCATTGTCAAAGCAACATTGTCATGTTCATTGTACAAGCAAACTTTTTCTCAACAAGCAATGGCAACTCCAGTGTTGACTGCTTTGTAAATTAGCCAGACAACTTTGAAAAAGGGAGTGTTAGCATTTAACACAAAGACCTCTCAAAAACAATACGGAATCATCTATTTTATTGAAGCAAATCATAGCGCATATTCAATGTAGGCCTCTGCCAATCTAACTTAATTTTCACGATCATCTAGACACACACACAGAAAACGACAATAGATTATTACCAGTACTTTCACATACATCATAAGTTTATAAGTTTAATTCTGTCATATGGAGATCATTTAAAAATAAAAAATCTACCTCATTCGTGCATACTGTACTAGAAGTGAATTAAAGATGTGCTATGGGAAGCCATCAGTTACTTTTAATGTGTTCCCAATAATACATAAAAATTGTACACAGATGAAAGAATCAATATCAGCCATGAATGTAATGTGTACGCTTTAGAGATATTGGTATGTCAATCAAATTATCTTAAAACTTTCACTTTACATTACAGCAGGCAGCATAAGTTGCCTATATCTGGCAGTTTTCTATCAGACAAATACATCAGTGGTGATGCACAAAGAGAACTTGAAAATAAAAATCTACACTTTTCTATGAGTAACAATCTCTACATAGATCTTATTGCAGAGAAAAAAGACTGAGTTGTCTGTCTCTTCCAATGGCCCAAAGAGTCAACCTGAATCCTGGATTTTTCCCCAAGGACATTACATTAACCACATTCATTTATTGTAGAATGTAAACAACATTTGCTGTAAATGATATATAAATTTAAAACTGCAGTTCTCCAGACACAACTTTCTCCAAAATTGTTGCAAGTTTTCAGTCTACAACTTTACTTATAGTATTCCCATTCAATGTAGTCTCTTGATTTGAACATCCCTCCATTATAACATTCTGAACTCCGTATCAAAGTCAATAGCCATTGTTCTTACATCTGACTCTGAGACCTATGTGAACAGAACCACCAACTCAACCTCTAGTCACCTTCTGTGACATGCAAGAGGAGACTTGACAGTGAGGATGTTCTTAATCCTCTCAGTTGAGAACCAGGAACCCACACCGGGCAAAACTAAATTAAAAATACATAGTATTACAATTCACTGATGTTTGTATACAAAATACAAACAAAATTAACACCTCTCTATAATAATATAGCCCTGTTTCTGATGTGTGCACAAGTTACAAGTAGTAAAATAACTTGTGTCTTGCATTGCAAGCTTGCCTTCAAAGAGAATCAACTAACTTGTTGGTCCTTTTTTGCTATCTTAAGTAATGCTGTTGTGTGATTGAGCTTAAAAGTTGAAACTTGTTTTAAAATTTGTAAAACAATGGTTCTAATAAATTTTTGCTCGCCAAAGAGAATGCTGATAAGCTAATTTTGAAAATAACAAACTAGTCATGCTTAGGTTACATGTGCGAATAACAAAGAAACTTGATAAATACACTACACAGAAAAAGTTAAGGATCACTTGCACAAAAATTCATAACTGCCAAAGGAAGAAAGCAAATGCGTTGAAGTTTGGCAAATATTTCATTCCATCTTGGATTGTATATTTAATCAAAGTGGAAACGTATTGATATGTGATTTCCCAAAGTCATTGCAGTCACAAGACAGGGTATTCTGATGCTCGCAAAAGTTAAGTAATGCTTGTAACCATCATGGCTGTTCTGGCGGTAAACGCAGCGAATCCTCATCGAGCTGACCAGTTGGTGAAGATCTTCTGTGGAAGCGCCTGCACTCAGCCTGCAGCATCTGGGAGAGGTGTTGGGTATCCCTGAGAGGGGGTAGTTGCTGCTCATTTTGCGATTCAGTTCATCCCAGAGGTTCTCAATTGGGTTGAGATAGGGACTGCATGCTGGCCACTCCATTCTGTTCATGCTAGACTACTGTAGAAAGTGATTGACCACCCTAGCCGTGGGGTCGAGCGTTGTCATCCTGGTAGACAGCCATGGGTCCCATCTGATGCAGTGTCGGCACAACCAGAGGTTCAAGGATCTCATGCCAATATCAAAGGCTAGTCAGTTATCCTGTACATATTACAAAGGTGTATGTGGTGAAGGCCAAAGTCCTCCCCAATCATTACATAACCTCCCTGGAAGGTCACCTTTTCTTGGACAGAGGCGTCAATAAAGCGATGCCTTCGGTGCCTCCTGACCCTCAGACGGCAGATGTTGTGGTTAATGGGGAAGCGTAATTCAACACTGGAAAGACCTTGGACCATTGGTGACATGCCCACTTCACTTGATGTCTGCAGAAGGTGTGGCATACTGCCCAATGGGCTGGAGTCAAACATGGCTGTATACCTGGACGACGAGAACAGAGGTCAAACCCATGGCGTTTTGTATGGTCTGTGACTGATGTTGATGATAGGAGCCACCCTAAGCTGCCTTCGAATGATGCTGGAAGAGACTGTTCTTGTCTGCAAGACTTGTCTTTCAATGAGACAGTCTTCTCGTAGATTTGTCTTCTTTGGTTGACCAGATCTGCATCTTTCCTAGACCCTCCCATTCGCCGTGTAGCATTGAATCAGTCTGACAATGGCCGAGATGGATACCTGTAGCCGCCTGGCTACTTCTCGCTTGGGAACACCATCTTGGAACCATGCAACAGCTCATGCCCTGTCAAGATTGCTCAATTTTCATCGAGGAGACATTGCCAGATCAGGCCTACTATTGCTGGAACATTTTCTTATAAAGTTAAGCTAGAGACAACATCTCACACATACACAGCAGTGCTTTCATGAGCATAATCGTTTTTCATCTAGCTTGTGAAATGTGTTCAGACAGAACGGTCCAAGTTTTTCTCTCAAGTTTCTGCTTTTCCTTTGGCAGCCAAGCTCAGTCGTAGAGAATCCTGTGGAATTTTCACCCTAACACAACATCGTCCACTTACAGGTGAATAAGAAATAAGAATTCATAACAGTTTGGCTATAGAGAGACATTAATAACAGTAGCGAACTGAGTTTATTACGTACCTGTTTTCTTGAAATGATCCTTCACTTTTTGTGCGTAGTATATTATATATCATGTCATTTCTTCATAATACACATCTTTAACCCCTTCACTGCTTCACCCGGAAAAGTTCCGGGCCGCTCAGTATCACTGGACTGCCATATGCCCGGAGCTGTTCCGGGCCTTGTTCAAAGGCATTTCTCTTACGGTCAAAGGTAGCTAATCAATACAAAACTGTTTCCTAGTTATAGCAGTGTAGTCCCTTGACCTTCTCAGCGTCTTTGGTTACGATATCAAGTGTGTTTCTGTCTTGAATGAATTTTTTGATGACCACGTCGATTTTCGAGTCAGAATTTCATGAAACTTTCATCATATCGCCTAATACCACTGATAGACAAAGATAT
>JAOYNN010197332.1:0-10795 GCA_025770095.1 Goniobranchus kuniei
TCTCTCTCTCTCTCTCTCTCTCTCTCTCTCTCTCTCTCTCTCTCTCTTACACACAATATACGGCCTACACTGTTTCCCTTCCTCACAAACACACGCACATAGGTTGCAACACACAAACAGGCAATCACCGAAAATACCAAGATCACACTAGGCCTAATCTCAACGCCATCCTGAAACAGGCCTAGGCCAACAGGCCTAAACAGACCTACCACCCACTATGCTGTATGATTTTTTTTTCATAGCTAGCTCGATAATGAAGTCATAGTGCACCATACAAGTTGAACTTCGCACACCGCGCATTTTCTCTCTCGGTTATAGGAATAGTAATAGATCTCTACATTACGTAGATCTAATTATGAAAGCAGGATTCTTCTCACGACTGTTCGAGCAAAGTTCAGCCACGGATTCTCTGCCGATAGCAGCGCAGCCGTGGGTCCTAGCCCGACACCAGATTTGCCGCGGATATTTGCGGATCCGCGGAAAACTTTCCACCCTGATTTCAGTAATTTAGTATGGAAGAGATAACAATTTGATTCTTTAAAAAGTACAGGTTCTTAAAGGTTCATCAAGACATAAGCAGTAAAGATGACTGCATAGCAACACAAGAGATCTTCAACAATCTTTATATTCTCAGACCTCTCATAGCATCTCCTTGCATCCTAACATAAGTTCTTAAAAATATGTTCATTTATCTGTATTGTGGTCATGTGATAAAATATTAATTGTCAATTCCTTACCTCTACTAAGACATCGTTTAGCTGCATTCTTTGTTTAAACAACATGTTTGTGGCTCCAATGAAAAAGCAGCGAATATTCACATCAGTCAAAATGTCATGGTACTGAAGACTGAGGTATGGATGACAAACCGAACCCTTGTGGAAAAATATATACAGTAAAGGTTATTCAAAAGCATTACCTCCAGATCACAAAGGCTTTAATATTGAAACAGTTCAAATTAGTACTTCCTAGATCTGGGTGGTGTACAATTCAAACTGAGAGCATATTAAACTTAGGACACAAAAGATTATGACTGAATGGGTGTATTCCTTAATCAAAACCTTAAAAATCATACTGATACCTTCAATTTTATTCTTTACTCACTCCCTGCCACGACCAACACACTTGCGGTCAATGGCTGTAGATTGCATAGCACCAAGGCCGACAGGAGTGCTGTTTCGTTTTTTACTATTTTGTTCCTATACAAGCCGACTCCTTGTCGGCGTTGGCAGTTTTCAGCAGCAAGGACACACCCCTACTGTACTCGGCCAACACTTTCCGAGTAGTAAATTCCCGTACATCAAGAGCTCTTCTATGGTATAAAACTGCTATAGTCAGACTGCCAGTCCTTGTCACTGACTGCCAACTCTGCCATTGCCTCAACTGTGACAAGGAGCGGCTAAAGCATGCCAATCTCTCCAATATTTTGAAATACTTGATAGATATAAACAGCAGGCTCTGATATTTATGAGTCAGATGCAGAAAGCGAGGTTGATTTCTCTTTAGATGGTGATCCAGACTATAGGCCTACTGTCAAAGTCAACAGCACTGGATCCAAGTCGACACTCGCTGTCAGTGAAAGTGAAAGTGACAGCAGTCACAGCTATGTAGATCTATACCAGCTGGACCTGAGCCGTCCTTGCAAGAGGCCCCATATATATCTAGATCTAGATCTTGATTGAAATCTACATCACCAGTTAGACCAGTAATCAGATCTAGATCTCCATCACCTGATGGAAGTGATAGTGACCCAGATGTCCTCAACTGAACGTGAATGATTGAACCCAAAACTTTGAATGCTTTCCAAACATCCCAACTTCATTTTTAGTGGTGATTCAGGGCTCAAATTCAATCCTGACACTATTTTATCCCTAGGTGATGCCTTTACACTGTTTATCACGAGAAATACGATAAAACTATTTAAATCAGAGACAAAAAGGCTCCACAAACCATACTCAAAATGGCACCTACCAAAAAAAAATTGTTTTTGTATGGAAATTCAGTGACTTTTTACAGATATATAAAATCAAAACTATTACAGATATTACAAAAATTCTTGTTGCATTATCCACTCCATCATTCATCTAACAATATGAAAAAATTCATCACTCTACATGAACAAATAAATGAATTGTGATTTTATTTTTAAACCCTAAAAACCCCTGGCAGTTCTGAAATGGCTGGTGGGTAGATCTCCGGCAGTGAATTAGTTAATACTACACATAAAAATAAGTTCATTTTTTCTTATTAGCTAAAGGGACTGTATAAATTGGGTTAAAAAGAAGAAAACAAAAAAGACAGGATTTAATGCAGTATTAGCATCACAATTGTGAAACAATTAAAACAGACAAAACAAGGTGCATGCATGTTCTTTCTCATAATTTCTAGCCCCAAAGGATTATAGACTTAAATGACAGCAAACTTTATGGACGTTTTACACAGGCCTTTAAAGAATGGAAAGGTTAAGTGGCTCTTCAGATTTGTGAAGACACTATTCAAAATTTTTGGACTTTTTTTCCCTAAAAAATTCTTCAGATTTACTAAGGATGAATCTAAAAAGTGGGTGGGAGCTGCTAGGTCTAAGAATCCGCTGAGGATGATTTGACATTTAAATTATCATCAATTTAAAACTGCATGTGCTTAACTGTATCTTAATGAATTTTAAAGAAAATAGAAAAGGTCTAGTCATATATAAGATGATGATACAAGTCTTTACTTTGAAAATGCACATAGCTAAAATTCTACAATTATACATGTATTTCAGTTATGAGTATTTTGCAATCTAAAAATTTGTACCAAAGTCGTACCAGTTTTCATTTTGCTAAAAACATTCCTGAAAATTAAGTGTTTGTACATCCTATTGTGGTTGCAAATATAATAATACTAACAAACATTTAATTTTATAATACTCACATTTGTAAATATGGCAAGAGGATGTCCAAATTTGTCTTGCACCAAAGTTACCTCCCCTTCTTCTGTTGTGATATTTGAGGTGTCAGAGGAGGCCTTCAGCTTTGACTTGTTACCAACTTTACTGAAAGCAGCAGACAATTTGTTTTTTAAAGCTTTCCGTTTACTACTGTTAGGGCTGGACTTTTCCTTGCTGTCTACTTGGCTGTGAACAGACATGCTAGTTGAGGTGCTGTCTGAAGAAACAGACTCCCTCTCTGAATTTTCAAAGTTTAGAGGCTCTTTAGTCTGGCATGATTTTGAGTTGTCTTGATCAACTACACTGCCTATCAATGTAACTTCATTCCAGTCCTGAGTCTCATCTTTGACATCATCATGCAGAGTAAGCTGGAGACGATCCTGTTCCCAGGAAAAACAATCTTCATTGTCAATTGCTCTGATACTCTCTGGAGAATCAAGCTCTTCTATCGTTTCAAATGAACCTGTTAAATCCACAGTGTCATCCAGGCTTAAATCATTTTTGGCATTTACATTGCTTCTATTATCACTTGTATCAAGATGAGCACTGAAGTCTGATACCCCACACTGAATAGCTTCAATGTGGGTGATTTCATTAACATGTGCCAAGGGACTATCTTCTGCTGACTCAACATCCCTCTGCTTTTTCTCAGTCTCCTCTATCACCTCACCACCATCTTTTTTAGTGCGGTGTGATATATGAACACTGAGTTTATCTGAATCATTGGAACTTGATCTGCGAGCAAGAGACGGTTTTCCAGTTGTAGAAAGATCTTTCTGAGGTAGCGATGGAATCTCATTTGGGATTGATTTGAATGTGGTTTCATCACAGATGGATGCTGGCACTTTTTGGCTTGGCATTCCTTTATTTGTGTTATTATTTTCAGCTTCTTTGTCCTGCAAAAAGAAGGGTTCACGTGGAATGGAAGGCGATTCTGGGGCCTCCTTCTGACAAGAAATCTCTGGCTTTCTGGTGATGGGATCTGTCTCTGCTTCTAAATCTAGAGATGAATTGTGCATGTGACCCAAAACTTCAAACAGAGGGGACGCGTTAGAGGCACGGTCACTGTTAAAAGAATGATAGTGCACTTCTAGAAACTGATCATTCTCAGCTTCATCCTGACCCAGTTTTGCCACAGACAGAGTAGGAGAGAGGATCTTTCTATTCCACTGATTGCAAGCTTGCCCTAGTCCATTTTCTAGCATTCCTGTATTCAGAAATTAGACAGAAAAAAACAATAATAAATAAAGACCATTTCATAAAGAAATGCATGCACAAATGAAGACCCGCAATAAAGATATGATTATTTCTTTGTGATACACTTTGATTCAAATTTGCTTATTGTGGAGCACATAAAAACAAACCTGCTTTAAAAGGATAGTTGTGTGTGTTTTCATATGGCATGGGAGAGAAGATGCAAAGGAGTGACCCGAGTGAGTGAGGAAAAGAGATTTGGTGACATTGCCTTTAATTCATGGAGCACTCATTAAATACAGGTGAGGAAAGGAATATTAATATGGAAATGTAACCTATGCACGCATAGAATGTTTATAGAATGTTTTTAGAATGCATACACTGTATATGCATCATAAACATTTTGGCTCTTAAATATCAAAGAACTTATCAATTAGTGAAGCAAAAACCAAACTTTTGGCATTGGTAAATACCTGGAAAAAGGGAAAGAATACCAAGGACTGTTTCACCGAGAGACTCAACAGGAGAACCAAACACCAATACCTGTAATGTCACAACTTACATTAGATACATCCTTCAAAAAAGCTTTAATCCAATATATTCTACATCTTGACAAAAGGTTTTGAAAAGCAAAAATCCTTTCCATGCGACAGAAAATCTAGTCTTTAAAAAAACAAAAGGAAAGAAAAGAAAGGAAAAAAAGCAACAACTGGAAAAAGCTTTTTACTCTTCTGAAGTGTCATTATCTGAAAATTTAAAATGACGAAATGAACTTCATATTTGCCTGGCTTTTTCATCGACGCATGCATTTCAGTCATTGAAAGGTTGCACAATGGATAGCTACTTTTGGAATAATAACTGACATTTTTCTTTTTTTAAAGGTCAAGAACATCTTTAACACAGTTACAATTTTTTGTAATTCTTAGCAGGGAATTAATTAGGAGCAATATAAAGTTGCAAGATTTGAGTGAATTTAAAGGAATCTGAATAAAAACAACTCTGAAAGGTGGTTTGATTTAATCAGCAATCCTTGACATATTTTGGTGCCCAGAGACATGTCCAGAAAATTATGATTCCATAGACAATTGGAAAAAAAAGCTAAAACAGGCTTCTGACTGCCAGAATACCCTCCACCCTACTTTCCCCCAGAACTCTCTGCTCAAAAGAAATGCATTAAATTCCATTGACTTTCAGAGTTCTAATGATAATCAATGATCACCAAACACCTACCCTTCTCTCCAGCAGTAACAACTTGAAAAGGACAATGATTTTGTGCTTATAAAGGGAAACAAGTGATCTTATGGACAAACCTGAAATAAATAAGAAATAAATACAGAGAAAATGAAATAAATGATATTGGCACATGAATACTCTTTTAAACAATCAAATCAAGATATGAAATAGAAACAATATGTCTTTTGAGTTGAGTTAATGATATTGATCTTCATATGAAAATATTCGTATTGAGCAACAAGAACTATGGAAATGATATTTAGTTGTGTGAGTCAAAAAATTAAGATATGAAATAATGGACAGAATATTTCTTTTTTAGTAGAGTTCATGTGTATAGCATTTTCATAGAAAAAAATAGTTAAATTGTCCAACAATTATCATGGAAAGAATGATGAATACATGACATGGGGAATGACTGTAAAAACAGCATACACTCCAAACAAGCTTAAGAATACCTAGAAATACTTGTGAACCTTCCAACAGGCTCTCATTCAATGAAGAGTTGAGATTGTTGTAAGTCTGTTCTAAAAGGGAAACTTGACTGAAATCTTTTTCATCAAAGTAGGCATGTGTTATGAGTTCTAATTTGGCCTTGATAAGCCCAAAGAGAGGCTGAAAAAAAATGTTTTCAAACATTTTTATTCTCTGAGAGGAAAAATGTCAATGAGTGATTTGAAAAGCAGGTAGTTTTTTGGTTGTTTTTTTTAAAATATGCCACATTTAATCTATTCATTATTTACATATATCCATGTGACAAGTTTGACCACTTTTACAGGGAACTCTTTTGTATCATTACATTATGTTGTAATGTATTACATTACATATTTACCTTCCCTGATCACAGAACAAACTGATTTGTTGTGTGTTGAATTATTTGCTTCATTTTGTTTTCAGATGTTTTTTTGTTTTTTGTTTGTTTTGTGTGTTGTTTTGTTTTTCTTTGTTGGTTTTTTTTGGTGTGGCATGAATAAAGAAATGTTGAAGCCATCAAGGATTCTTTAGATAGGTAGACATTATTATAAATTACTTTTCAAAACCCTTTCTTTGTTTCTGTCTCTATTATCCAATCCGACACTGGCATTTAATTGGCCATCACCTCCCCCATAATGCTCCCACCAGTCTCCCAGGAGTGGAACATGTTTAGCTCATATTATACTGGGTGCATAAAAATGTTCTGTCGTGTCCAGCCTTGTCTTTCCTAACCACTAGTTACATGAGGTGAGATAAGACTCAGACACTGTGGTCGGATTAAACCTTTGGTTTGCAAGGTATGTGAACTGTTTGTTCCCTCTTGTATTGGATTGTCCAGGCTGAATCCTCTGCATCTTTGTTTGAAGACATACTTATTCAGATAGTGAAGTCCAGACAGCATGGTGACATACCCATCGTAAACCATCATAACAACAGTTGTAATAACTTATAATGGTTAGGTCACTCGATAGCGCTTGCTCCTTGTTTCAATTAATTCTACCACTCAAAATTTCAAAGAATATTCTTCTCATCGTTCAAATGTACCATGGCATTAAGCAAAACCCCATTATGCTATCCAGTGCCATTTATAAAGGAAAAATTCTGTCACAGTCGTTTAGCATTCATTTAACTGAAACGTGACACTATCCACAGTGACGTTAAGTGGCGGTGACTGTCTATTGCTCAGGTCATTTTTCCCCCATTGTAATCATGCTGCTGAGCACTTCCTGGTGGATTTCAGGCATTCATATCAATATCAAATATAATAGAAATGTATTCACATGAATAGCATCTTGATATTAGTATTGATTCAGGAAAAGGCTTCTATTAATTAATTAAATACATCCAGGACACATATTATGGTTAAAATGTTTAAAGAACGTTTCCCTGTCAAAGTCATCAAAAGAGCATAAAACAGTATATTGTCATACTAAAAACACTGACGCTATTAAGAAAAAAATTATATTCCTAAGTGAAATAGCTGTGACAACATTGATATCAACTTCTTCAGAAACATTTTATCAAGTTAAGTAATAAGAAGCCACTCACAAGGCGACTCAGAACACACACACTTTTCTGAACTGTAGTGCGTGTAATGTCGGCTGTTTTGTTGATCAAATCCTGCAAATAATATTCAAGACATGAAATCATGATAGATGAGTCAGGGTAACAAATTATTGAAATTTATCAAATCAAAATTGATCAGACCTTCAACAGGGAACAAAGAAAACAATGGATTACATTACTCATAGTTTCTAAATGCATGACAGAATGAACAGTATGTCTCCAGCAATGAATGAGGAATCTTGATGGGTTTTTCTTAATCAAACATGTCTTTTTGTGTGACAATCTTACAAAACTAAAAAAAAATCATCTAACCCTTAATTGAAAATTTTAAACAGCATCACATTGAGTGAAGAACGTACAACTTAAAACCTAAGAATGGTGATGTGTTAGGCAGGACCTTCCTTAGGATGGTTGATTTATATTGTCATCCTTATGTAATGAATAAGAGGAGACTCACATAAGGTGTCACACTAAAAATGAACTCCAAGGTAAAACTGGATAAAGTGTCTTCTCCATGTGGATTAAGGTAAAAGTCGCATTTTAAAGGCATTAATGACCAATATTGAGAAATGGTTGGACAGCTGGCACCAAGATACTCTCAGTAGTCCATCCTTCTCTTCAACGCCGAACATCTTGAACGTCAGGCGATGACGGCTTTCCATAGGGGACAGACGCTCCCCACCTTCACACCATCATATTGAGACATCGGGAGAAGGCCTTTCTCTCCACCACATTAACAAAATGCCTTGGATAAGTTTCAAGCCGGCAGCGAGCACAGAATGGCAAAAAGTTTAACAGGGGTACCTGCACATAGGGATCGACCTGCTTGCTCGACCACTATTGTGACATATGTGGCAATGAAGACAACGGTGCCAAGAACCACCAACAAAGCAACTCATTACTGCCATGGGTAACAATAACTGGCAGGGGTCTCTCCCTGTACAGGACAGGAGCAGCAGGCGAGCAGCCTTTCCTTGGTCCGATCCAAAGTGTGGTTCAATTTTAGGTCATAATAAAGGTGTTTCGTAAACTAGTAATAAGTTAAGAGACTGGAAAGAAGAGTTAGAAAGAGACATTGATAGATCTGTCATTTTAGATGATATTAAAAATGGCTTTCACATTCTTCAAAGGATAGTGTTATTATTTGCCCAGTCATTCAGCCTAACCACAGCTCAGCATTAAAGTATAGAGAACAAATGGAGAGAGTACTTAGAGGCAAACAGAGTATGCCATTATATACTTAAGCGACCAACTGTTGTGAGTGCCATTGCCGCTATACCCAAAAACAATGGCACAATTAGGTAATTACACGATGGGAGCAGGCCAATGGTAGGTAATGCCATGAATGATTACTCTGTTCCCAAATCTACTGAATTCCAGACATTGTGCAATGTGTACAAATTAGCTATTGTGCAAAAATCGACCTGCAGGCAGCATACAGGTCATTTCCTAATCATCCTGATAACTTCGCTGCTACTGGCATTCAATGGATTTTTAAAGCTAGACAGCCAATGGTGGAGGGACAACTCTCAAAAGCGACAAAATGATGCTGCTGTTTATATGAAGCATACATGTAGAATTTTCTTGAGATACATCCACAATGATCATGCGCATACATCAGCCTCAGTGTCATTTCATTTTTGTTGATTGTAATTATAAATATCATAAGATCAAAAACTTCATGCAGAGTATTGCATATTTGTGTTACTTATCTTAGATGAATGTGATGAAATCATGTCAACCATTTTAAGACACAATATGTTTAGCAATATTGAACAACAAAATGCACTGAGCATGATTCTCACTTCTATTCAATAATGTGGGGACATGCAAAGATGTATATTACAAAAAAAATGTCAGTTTAAATACGATCAACTTAAAATGATAAGCAACATGTAATGAGGTACACAGAGTTCACCTCCTCATCCAACCAATATAGAAATGCGACACGTATATCAAATGTTACCTTTGCATCCATTTGTCTGTAGCAGGAAACTCCATAAACAGTTTGTAGACCTCCCTTTCTTCCAGGAAGTAAAAAGTACACTGTATCTGTTTTTAAGAAAAAATCTTTACTTTGAGTGTAGACCATTACGTATGCATGTATTTCCTTCTTTCTCAACAATTTCTCAACAAAAAACAACAATTTGATTATGTTTTAATTCCATACATGTACACAGAAAAAATTCACAAATCATATCTATCTCATTTATTCACAATCTGAAAATTTTAGACTTGCATTAATTGAAAGCAATTTTTGGGTGGTTCCTTGAAATTTGATGAAGCTTAAAAGTTTCTAATATACCATAATTTTTTGTTTTGCATAACAAGAGCTTTACAATAAACATAAGAAATGTGCATTGGAATTCTTGGGAACTTTTTTCAAAATACAAAAAATTATTTCAAAGATATCATTTTGCAAACAAATCCTTCAGAATACAACACAAAATTTTCAAAGTACGTCTTCATACAAAATGGACCATACAAACATTTCATTCACCTTTGAGATAATTGTGTGCCCCATCTGGCAGAGCCAAAGAGGGAATATGTTTCCATTCTGGTGGAATTTCATGACTCTCTACTGAATTCCCCTCAATTAATGGTGGGTATGAGTATTCAACCTGTAAAAACAAACAAGCAAAAAATACTTTACCATTTAATGTCTAACACAGAAGCCCTATTATACCATTATACCCCTCTTTTCAATCTCAAATGAAGTACTGCTTATAAAAAATGAGCCTTCTTTATTCCTACTAATGCTGAGACCCATTTGAAGAACAGAAAGTTGAGAAGAAGACTTACCATTGAAAGTCTATCCTGCCCACGACAGGTTCCAGTTCCCTGATTTCATCAAACTTCCAACTTATTAGTTAGTTTATTGTTTTATGAAAATGTATTTTGGTTTTTTCTTTGATTTATTTAATCATCTACACAGCCAATCACAAAAAAAAGAAAAAAACATTAAAAAATCTGATGAAGATGAACATTAAAAAGGGAGTGTACATGGACTCAGTAACCTGGAACAAAATCACAAAGTATACAGACCCAGTAACCTGAAAGACAAGTTGTGAAGCAAACAGACCTGGTAACTGGTACTCCTGTTCTTTGAAATTATGGGTCTAAAACAGTAAAATATCAAAAGATAGGAAGATGTTACTATGCTACACAATCTTTAGGTTTGTTTTTTTCTAATAAAAATCACCATAAATGCTAAAATGATGTCGAGAGATGAAAACATATTAATCCTGTCAATGTTATGCCCATTACAAGAGTAATTTTTATACTAATTTTGTTCTTTCAAAAATAATAACCTGTAACATGGTCACACACATGAGAGAAAGAGAGAGAGAGAGAGAGAGAGAGAGAGAGAGAGAGAGAGAGAGAGAGAGAGAGAGAGAGAGAGAG
>JAOYNN010197443.1:0-10793 GCA_025770095.1 Goniobranchus kuniei
CTGGATGCCCAGCCTGACACAACCAAGTCATAAGCTTGGAGAGTTGTGAGAAAATAGGCATGGGAGAGCTGTGAGGGTAGAGGCAGAAGAGAGGTAGGTATCATGGGAAAGTTGTGAGAGAAGAGCCATAGTAGAGAGGTGGGAATCATGTGAGAGTTGTAAGAGAAGAGGCAGGAGAGAGGTAGGAACCATGGGAGTGTTGTGGGAGAAGAGGCAGTAGAGAGGCAGGAATCATGGGAGACTTCTGAGAGAAGCGGCAGAAGAGAAATAGGAATCATGAGAGTTGTGAGAGAAGAGGCAGAAAAGAAGTAGGAATCATAGGAGAGTTGTGAGAGAAGAGGCAGAAGAGAGGCAGGAATCATGGGAGAGTTGTGATAGAAGAGGCAGAAGAGAGGCAGGAATCATGGGAGAGTTGTGAGAGAAGATGCAGAAGAGAGGGTTTGAATCATGGGAGAGTTGTGAGGGAAGATGCAGAAGAGAAGTATGAATCATGGGGGAGTTGTGAGAGAAGAGGCAGAAGAGAGGGTTTGAATCATGGGAGAGTTGTGAGAGAAGATGCAGGAGTCATGGCAGCTAGGCTACTGCTTTTGACGCTACACTTTATGTGATTTCCAACTACCAAGGATTCTTGTATACATGCTCAAACTATACTTTGGGTGACCTCTGAGTTAATTATTTGTCCCTGATTTGAATTGGCACTCAAATCACATTTATCAAGCTTAGGGAGTGGAAAAGTTTGAAAAGTTAAAATTTTTACATTCAAGCTAGCACAGCCTGAAGTGGAAGCTGGGCCTAAGGCTTTGGTAACAGATGCCATGCCTAAACAACTTGAGTATTTAATGCAACCATGAAAGTAATTTGGCTGGTTGGAGTGGAGTCTTTACTACACACAATGTCGGCAAATGAGCAGGTATTTTTTGTTCACATTTGTTGCTAGGAAAGACCTTTTATTGTATTTTGTTTTGTTGTTGTTGTTGTTGTTGTTGTATATACAGGCCATTTCCTTTTTATACATAACTGTTTTGTTTTCATTTTTCCCACACTTATAGGGTGGTACTCTTATAGAGTATGAAGGCAAGCTGAGGTTGTTAGAATATGCACAAGTGCCACCAGATAATGTAAGTGAAAATTTCAAAGGGCCGAGTAAAAGTGAAAGCAATTTGTTTAGTCTGAGGATTGACATTTTGATAAACATAGATCGATTTTTGGTTTTAATGATAAGAGCAGAAATGTGTTAGATTTAATTGTAATTTTAATCAAAACCTGATAGTGGATTATAGAATTCTATGCTTTTGGTGAAAAACTACAACCAGGAGACATTCCGACTTCAATGACTATCTGAAGGAAAGTTTTAAAGATCTTCTTCTCCTTAATCAGCCCCTAATCTCAAGACAATAACGGCCAAGTCTGTGTTGTCATGCTACAATTAGACACTCCTCCCAGTATCTGCCATCCTCCCCTAGACAATAGATTGAATCAGCAACAAATGAATGGGAGGAGATAGATGGGAATGTTAAAGGTTGGGGGTGACGTAAAGAAACCAAATGGGGAGGGAGGGGGAGGATTTGTTGGTTAGCAAGATGGTGGACTGTTGTACAATCTGAAACAATTGCTTTTCAGCTGTCAGTTCCTCACAGTGTCAATAAATTTGTATTTCTACTAGTGAAAGTCACTCCGTGCCTAACTGCTTAAAACAAGATTGTCCACATAAAAAGTCAACTGGTGTCATATTGATTTATGCAGTTAAAGAATTTAAGTTGTAAAGAGAAAATCATCAGACTTCTTATAGGAATGGGTTCAGTGTTTCATTGTTTTGAATATATTTGAATACTTGAACCACTGGTCAGCTTTATTACCCTTCTGTTTGTATAATGCTTTTTTGACCCTGAAGGTTAAGATTTATGAAGCGGGCTGATAAATCAATTCTGTTTTGGTTATAACTTTTTTGTTTTCAGTAGCAGACGCATAAATCATACATCAAAATAAAGCTTTGACTTTCAGCTACATATCGTACACTTTCATTTTTCCATGTGTTCACCATCGCAATCTACTAAGAGCTGCTAACATCAGACTAGTTGGCGCACACTGTCAGCGAAGAATTCCTTTGACTTTTCACGGTGCCTCCAGGAAACATAGGCCTTTACTTCTGTATCACTATCGTAATGACTTCCTTTGAGATATTTCTTGAGCTGGGGGAAACAAGAAAAAGTCAGATGGGGCAAGATCCAGACTGTATGCAGGGTGCTGTAAGTTAGGAAGCTTCAACCACATCTTGAGTTTGGTGACTACCTCAATTGTCTTGAGACACACTGTGCAGGGACTTTTTGGTAGCCCAAGTGTGATGCCACGAAATTGGGTTCTTGTTTTTCTGAAAGTCCAACTGCATTAGCAATCTCTTTTTGCTTGACCTTCCGATTTGACCCAGAGCATCATACAGCCAACTGCTTCTTGATGATTCATATAGGATGCAGAAAGTGGCCAATGGTATATGGACCTTGTGCACAACATTTGACTCTGTGGGGTCTCCTCTAAAAATTCTTACCCATTTTCCAGCTGCACTGTCAGAAACGCATGTTTTGCCATAAACAGACTTCATTCTTTTATGGATATTTGCAGCAGAGCTTCCTTCAGCTGTGAGAAATTCTTTGACAGAGCACCGTTTAACGATAAAGTCATTGCAAGTTGGCATTTTCTCATGTACCGAGATGGCTTACTAGTGGTGTGACATCACTGAATGGTGAGCACAAATGACATCACACAGATTTGTCGTTGTATCTGAGTAAAGGCAATTGGTGTGAGTTATATGTGTGTTGTTTCAAGTTAATGTAACAGAAACGTTTTGAGTTATTAGCGAAGGGAATTTATTTATCAGCCCGCCCTAGTATACAGTAAAAGAGGGATGTATAAATGTTAGCTTTTATTTATCACAACTTTGGTTACTTTCAATGGTTTCGCCATTCCCCACTAAATTGCAATTAAGTGGATTTGACCATATTGCATTATCATGAACACACTAAATTTGTTGGAATATTAACTTTTCTAACTTTATTTAATGCACTCTTTCCTCAGGTTGATGAATTCAAAAGTGTAAGCAAATTTAAGTAAGTGGCTCTTACTTCTTGTAACAGCCTTTCAGGATAGCAGCTCATTAGCCATTTCCCTTAAACAAAGAATATTTTTGATTTTGTTTAATATCTGTTTTTATCAGTACATTATATAGCCTTTTACTGTTAGTAAAAAAGATTTAAAGTGCAACTATTCGCTCTATTTTAACATGACCAAAAGACTGAAAAGTCACCCTGCCATTTGGTTTTATTCTAAGGAGTTGAGCCACCCTGACTTTTCACATTATTTTACCTTGCACACACAACAAAAGTCCTCTCATATAATCTAGGTGTTACAAAACACAGGTCATGGTATTCAAGATGCTGTCCTACATTTATATATTTGCATGACTTAACTGGATGGAATCCACCTCAAGCTTTTTTCTTCTTCTTCCCTTAAAAACTTAAACTTCACTGATTTGAAGACTCCTCAGTTTTAAACATGTGAATGTTGACTTTCACTTTGAACGATTTAAGATCAGCCGAATCTTTCAGCTCAGTTGGGGTTTCATTCCAAAGTCAAATTATCAGTGGTATGAATGAGTGTAAGTATGCATTCACTTGTCGGTGGTATGGGATTCTGAATGATACATATTCATGCTGATGTTGTAAACTTGAGATATTGATTAAATGTATCATGCATTGACATTCAGTGTCAACTTTTTGTTGCTGATCCTCTAAACAGAATCTTCAATACCAACAACTTGTGGATCAGCCTTGAAGCCATCAAAAGAAATGTGGAAGAACAAACCTTGCATATGGAAATTATAGTCAATCCAAAGGTACAGAATTTAGTGAAAGGAGGATAATACATATGCATCAATCCTTCATGATTTGTCTTAGATTTGTGTTTTTCTTCATAAGTTTCTCTGATTGCTATGTGACATTCTGATTCAGTGTTTGCGGTGAGAGGGAAATTCTTTCTTGCCTTTTAATCCCCTACCTTTTTTTCTCCCAGTCTTGTTATTTAAATATGTTGTTTGTGTTTAAAGTTGTTGTAAAAATGATTTTAGGCTATGAAGATTGTGGGATAAAAGAAAAACAATCTACAGGTAAAGTTTTAGAAATGACAGTTTTCTCATGCTGCAAGATTTTTTAAAAAAGAAGAAAAGTAAAGAATCTTGAAATAACTTAAGAAATATGGAGATTGGTCTTGATAAGGCTAGCATTGTTACTATTCTATTCTTGACCTGGAACAGATCCAGACTTTGAATTACCTTCTACTTTTGTTTGTTAAAGTCTTATTATTTTTTTTTTTTAATTCAATTTGAATGCCGGATTTGGTTTGTTGGCATTCAAAGGGTCAAAACACTGTTTTCTGTACTAAACCAACACCAGGATTTATAATTCAGGATTTGAATGAATGCGGTTTGGTACAAAAAAGAACCGAAACAAAATCTGCTTCCAAGTAGGTGCACGTAGTCTGTACCCAGAGTGTAAAAACTGTAACGAATTGTTGATGAAGTGTTTATTATCATAAATAATTTTTTCACCCTGCTTCCTGCCTGTTTGCCTTTTGCTAGTGACCATGGTTGTTGTTGTTGTTGTTGTTGTCGTTGTTGTTGTCGTTGTTGTTGTTGTCGTTGTTGTTGTCGTTGTTGTTGTTGTTGTTGTTGTTGTGTAAACTTCCTCGCTCTTCCTCTGCTGCTCTTCCCCCTCCTCCCTGTTTTATGACTTATGCAATGGACTTTTCCGTTGGATTCCGAACCTCACATTAATTAGTGAGTCATGGGCCTGGAAGGCCATCCCTCTGCATTTCTTTTCTTCTCCACCATCCTATGCTACACCATGTTTTCGGTTCTCTCTTCCTCTTCTTCCCCCAGCGTGTGACTGTTGTAGGTCATGTTTGTCAAGGTTCTGAACACATAACACGAAAAATGATCATAACACAACGTTAATTTGTCGGCTTTGTGAATTACCTCACATGGTGTTGAAATCTTTGTAGAGCTTAAGGATACAAAATTGTATTTTAATAAACCAGGCTTATTTGTATCCTAGCTTGTATATTATTTTAATCTATACGATTCCTCACCAATGGCTGCGACTAACTTCCTAAGGTGTGGTAGATTATGAAACGCGATGGTCACTGAGACAAACATTGGAGGAGGTGGATCCAATGTAGCAAAGTGGACATGAGGTTATTGATGTTTATGGGGTCGAGTTAAGGGCAATAGCGACGTTTTATCTGGCAAACATGCAAGTAATAATTCTCTCTCTCTCACACACACACAAACACACACACACACACACAAATTATATTAAGGTAGTGCTTACAGAGGTAGAGTTGTACCTCTCTAATATCAATATTAGGGAGGTACAGTTGTACTTCTTTAATAATAGTATTAAATATAGTTGTAGCCTACTTCCCTGATGAGAGCATTTGGGAAGTCTGGTGGTAGGTTGTAAAGTTGTCGATTATAAGTATCAGGAAGACAAAGTAATTGCAGGGAGAATAATTCAAATTAATTGCTACACAAAAGTAACAGGCTATATGAGCATTTATTAGGTGATCCCTTTCTTGCCCCTGGTCCTAAATTCTCTAACAGGCACACAAGCACAAGCATCGACAAAATCGCCCCGCAGATCTATCTCTTCGTTTTCTGATCGTTCAATTGAATTGGGCATTTCTTTCTTCTTTCAATTGACTTGCTCCCAGTCCAATATACTAGGAATTCATTAAATTCCTCTTTTCGGCTTTTAATGTCATCTTCTAACAAATCAAAACTGGTGAATTGTATATCAACATGTAGACCAACACTCGTTTCGACTATCTGCACCGCCTTTTTAAAGTACTTTGAATGTCTAGTTCGTGTGTGTTAAAAATACTGACTGGCGAATTAAAAGTAACTCACACAATTTGTGGTGACGTAGCTCACAAATGTACTTCTCTAATATGGATATTACAGGGGTACAGCTATATCGCTCTGAACACTACCTTATATTGATCTAATTGAAACGAGCATAGATTATAGCTTGCACATATTTCACCCTTGTCTAATTTTAAGCACCATCTCTTGCGCCAGTATTTTCAGTGTGGCTCGTGTTCATTTGCGCCAGTATTTTCAGTGTGGCTCGTGTTCATTTGCGCCAGTACTTTCAGCGTGACTCGTATTCACTTGCACCATTATTTTAGGTCAAACCGATTTTTCTTCCGACACTACTTCGAGTCAGGCTTCTCCCATGCACACATTTTGGTTGGTGCAAAAATGTGCTTACTGCTTAGGTTAACCTCTTTCTTTTAGATATTTTGATGGGGCCTCTTTTTTTCGAGGTTTATTATGCATAAAAAAGTTATACTGTGTTTCAATTTGGCACAAGTTTCATATGATTCGTGTATGCTACTGATGAAAAGCTCCAATTAAATTGTATTTGATTTTGTTATAAATATAACATTATTTAGTAAAAATGATGTCAATCTACGCTCTTTACATTAATGTTTCAGAATTAAAAAAATTATTGACTAATTTTTGGTTGGCATAAGAATGAAATGCTTTCAAGGTAATCAAGCCTGTCAGTTTCTTTTTTTTTTTCTATACTTGTTTTGGAGATCTCTCTTTTCATGCTCTCCTTCTTCCTTGGCTCTCATCCTATGCATTTTGGAGGTTGAGGGCCGTTTCCAAAAATCCTCAACTTCTAGGAGTTTTACGTTATCACAGAATAGGAAAATATTGGGTTTGCTGCTGTAAAAAACACGGCTGAGATACAAATGAAAGATTTCAGACTCGTTGGTGGTCCGGTTTTTCTTGTTGAAAGCGGACCGCAAGGCAAGTTGAATGTGGATGGGGTTTTTTTCCAACATAGTTCTTCAGTAAATAGTCTGAAGATCGTCCACAATGGGAGTCTGATAGCATAACTCTCATCAATGCGAATGTGAACGCATCTTCTACTTCATTTGAGGGTAAAAATGAAAGGCTTGTGTCGTTGTCTTCATGCTTATAGATTGTGGCCAAGTTCAGTGGAGAAACTTATGCACATGTATAAGAAAAGCTGCTGAGGCTGCAAGGTCAAACGACTCAGAGGCATCTAACTCCAAGGACGACGACTCTGCTAGCGAACAGCATCAAGTCAGTAAGACACGTTGAATTTTTGGATTTGTTGTCACCAACTTTGTCCCAGATGAAACAGACAACCACGTATCTGCACAGATGACCAAACTTCATGCACAGCTTGCTCAAAGTCGAGATATAAATGAGATGGCTCAAAGCAGAGATCTCATTTGGTCCAGGATTCGACACTGAAATTGAACATCATTAGATACGTCGATTTCCCTTCCCCGTTGAGCAGAACAAAAACACGAGGCATGTAGGTTCAATCATGAACCCATGAAGGGTATACAATTGTAAGAAATGGTTTGGAAAATATTTAAATATTCCATCTCCAAAACCACAGCTGCTGTCACACACAGATGATAAGCTGTCCTTGGATACCAGCACGATTATTCCAAGGTCAGGATTGTTGTCTTTAAGTACGTCCTCTCCAAGGCTTGAATCAACCTTACCTTTTCCAGACTCAAATGAGCTTCATTGGCAGACTTAGGCGAAGTGCGACAGATCTTCTTCCTTTCCTTGAAGCTCACTTGAAGAATTGGGTTGATGATGTCCGTTGTAATTTCAGCCTGGGAGATTGGTTGAATCTTGGTTATTAATTGAACTAAAACATTTGCAGGCCTCTCTGTCTGCTCCTCCAAGACGCTTTTCCAACAATTCATCTTCAGCTCGTGTTTGAGCAGATGTTCCGTAGTTTCGGTGCATGGCAATGATCCCAATTTCCATTAGTGATGAGGACATCGTCGGTGCTGGTCTTAAGTCTTGCCTTGCATTCTTTTCTTACACATCGCCACAGATGGCTGACACTGATTTCAGACTTTTTCTGTATCTGTAACCTACAATATAAAAGAAAGAAAAAAATTGTATAATTGGATATAAACGTAAAAGGCATTTGTGAATCTTCAGGTATAACGCAAAATGATTATGAATGAATATAATATTTGATAACGAACCATTACATACGATGGACTCTTTTCTTTTAGTATTTGTAATTTTTCGGTCTCCTTCCATGGTCAATGATGTACATCAAATTGGGAAATGCCACATAATATTGTGTTCACTTACTGTGTCACTTAATGCGTTACATGTATTTTCAAATCAGCCAGCTGATGAGGTCGCAATTAAGATATTTTTTGTTCTGAACTGGCACTCAAATAAATTTGGCTTATGTGAAAACGCTCTTATTGGGGAAAGTTGGTGGAAGTGAAAATGATTCATTGAAAAAATGTTGGCACATGTGATGACCGATGACCGGTATACGCGTTAATTTGTTTCGGTGAAATATGCGCAATTAATGTGTAGCCATTTAAATAGAAGTGCACATACACATAATATATGCCCAAACCCACAGACCGACAAGTACAAAGACACAGACAAACAGAACTATTCTCATCGCTTGGCGCCCTCTCTTTGATCCCTTTATCGCTCTCGCTTTACCTCGAGGCTTCAAACTACCCAGCTTCCTCAAGGCTTCCTGTCGTGTGCATTTATTGCCATTCTCGATTAGCATTCACTTCCGGGATCCATTTACCAGACTTTTGACATTTAACTCCAAGCCCAATAAGATGATGAACCGAGTATCCTTTTCTGTCTCACCCTCCACCACTTTCCCACGTACTTTCTCTTTTTTCTTCTTTCTTTTGATAAAACAACGGCTGCATTGGTTTTGGCTTAGAATATTGATTTTGTTTCGCAAGGTACACAACAAAGAAACCCGCTTCGAAACAAGGATCAAAGTGGCCAATTATTATTGAGATCGTTTACATCGTGATTCCTAATTGTCGCCTTTGTCGACCTCTTCCGTTCCAGTTCCTCCAGGTCTTCATGCGCGGTCAGTGGTGTGATTTTGAGCTTATATTTCAATGTTGAATCGAGCGTATTCTTGACCCTCCATCACATTGCCGTGCGGTATTTCAATTTGGCTCGCATGGCTTCATCACTCCCTACTCCAGTACTATTATAAACTCATTGGTAGACACTCGTCTTGGTTAGAAGTCGAAAGTTTCTCAAGAGGCTTCGCAAATAAAACAGATGGGAAAATGCTAAAGATATAAAATAGATTTTATAACACCCCTTTTGCATTGTTGCCATGGAGTTGCCATGGTGAAAAAAAATCCATTAATGCACGATGACCTACTTTATCAACTTCATTATGAACGATGGCCTAGCTAGCCCACTCGAAAGAGGCCGAGGATATTAATTTTACCATTTGTGACGAACTACTTTGATGGCATCATCATGTAAACAAGATTCCTCTGGGATGATCTAACCTTGATAGTCGAAGACCTTAACAGTACAGTACAGCCTATTTTAAAGAAGTACCGTCATTTACTCCCAGAAATAAAATGGACATCGTATCTAGATGGGCCTATTATCCGCTAAAACCTCTAGATATATAGATTTCACTGAAGTTTGGGGGTATATCTAGATTTAGATCTAGATCTGGAATTGTCTAGATATATATGTGCCTAGTCTAGCTCTAGCTCTAACCCAGGCCAGGATCTCCATACAAGATCTAGCTATGGATCTAGATCTAAAGTCCCTGCAATCACTACGTCAATGAAATAACCTGAATTCAGACCAATATTTGGATGCAATTTCCAGGAAATGCAGTTTTAATATAATAAATGTAGTAAGTAGATCTAAATCTAAATCAAAATGAGTTAGGTGCATTTCATTGCTAAATAAAGAAAATGAACCCCAATTTTTTTTCTTATTTTTGGTGACCTCATATTGGACGTGACGTATTATTCTATGTAGTCTATTTTTGTCTTGAAGGTACAAATCAATTTATTTTATATAGTTCTTACATTAGATATTATTAAGTTAGAATTTGAAATGACTTATTTGGTTCTTTCAAATAGTTCCTGTAGCATGCATTGTTAATCGATTAAAGTTGGTACATTAAGGGGTATTATAAAACAATTTTTGACGCATATTAGTCCATAAACTCACTCGGTCGATGGCGCGCTCACAAGTTCGTGCGCCGTTTGACCTCGAGAGTTTATGAACCAATAAACATCAAAAATTGTAAAGTAGTTCTTCATTGACTGAATGACATCAAATCTTAGTTTTTGTCTGGTGTTGGTATTTTTTTGGTGTGGACCTTTTTTTTTTTTTTTTTTTTTAGTTTTCCCTTATTGTTGCTTTTTCTCATACATTTGGTGTATTTTGAGGGGTTTGTTTTGATTTGTTTTGTTTTATTTTGATTTCATTTACTTTCACAAGGTCATTGACCAGGACTTTCTCATCTGACGAGCGTGGTCATCAAATGGCTAATAACGTATTTATGGAATCAATTTCATTAAAAGGCAGGAAGAATCAACAGTTAGTGGATTCAGGTAGAAACCCCGCTAGTTTCTGGCCACTTGAATGGTTTTGATAAGAGGGAAATATACAGGGAATAAAAGGTTTGCCAGTTTATATATTTTATTGTATAATGTATAATTTATTTCACATGTTTCTCTGGGTTGCTGCTACAACTACCACTGTTCTTACTAGTGCTCTTACTACTAATAATGCTCCTAATTTAACTATTGCTGTGGCTTCTGCTGCTATTGCTGCTGCTACTACTCCTACTACTACTACTCCTACTACTACTACTACTACTACTACTACTACTACTACTACTACTACTACTACT
>JAOYNN010197554.1:0-10792 GCA_025770095.1 Goniobranchus kuniei
ACAGATGCCCTGCATGATGAAGGGGTCCACTTGTAGTAATAGTGCCAGAACTATCGTTTTATCCATTATCGATATGTAGAACTGAGTCACATACCAAGTCCATACTCTCTCTCTCTCTCTCTCTCTCACACACACACACACACACACACACACAAACATACACTCACGGATGCCCTGCATGCTGAAGGCTTCCACTTATAGTAATAGCCTAAGAACTATCGTTTTATTCATTACCTATATGTAGAACCGAGTCACATACCAAGTCCATACTCTCTTACTCTCTCTCTCTCTCTCTGGCCAAAGACACACACACATGCACATACGAATCCTTAATATGTGCATACAGTTCATTCCCATACCAAACAGGCGGCCTACCATGTTGTGCATGTATGCTGCTACAACGTCACTATGCTGTATGTAGGCCTATACAATAACAATAATATTATTATTATTGTCCTTTAACGGTAAGTTAGACTTGCAGCATCTTATCCTACTACAATCTTATGATGTCAAACAGCGGCAAGCATGCTCTCTCTCTCTCTCTCCCTCTAACACACACACACACATACACACAAACATGCGCGCGCATCAAACAATGTTTCCCTGCACCACCACGATCCGTCTTCCTCTTTAACCATAAACACACAACTTAGATGCCCAAACCGCAGTCTAGTAATTTTACGCAGAGGCCGGCGGAGGAAGCCTCAAACTTGCCACTATGCCTATGGTATACGTTATAGGCTGTTAATACCGATAGTTTGTCTTTGAAAAGCATATGAGGCATGTTGTGCGTTTCGAAAATGCCGTGATTTGGGCAGATAAAGATTCCGCCGTGCTGTTCTATCACAATTTTCACTGTCCTGACCGCCTGGTACTGAACAAAACGGGAGTTGTCTAGCTATTCGGATGTGGTAGGGAATGCGTAGAGATTTCGCATTTTTCTCCGGACAGATAGTGGCCTGGTGGGAAGTTTCCGGAGGACTTGGCAGACAGTCCACATTTCAGAAAGTGGCATCTCTGTTAAAGGAAAGTTTACAGTAGCTGCAAACCATTTGTTTTAAATTTTGGGGATATATGATGTTCCTCTTCAATCTTGAACACAATTTATTGTTTCTTATTACAGAAAGCATACTGTTTAGTGTCCAACCTTTTCTTGGTCTTTCTTCTGTCTAAACATCCAGTAGTTTCTGTAGTTTGGCGGAGTCTACAATTAAAACCATATCATCTTTGTACCTCAGATGATTGATGTTATATCCACCCACACTTATTCCTTCATGATCTTCCATATTTCTTCATATCCTCTCACTAAAAAGACTAAAGAGAATCAGGAACAATACACATCCTTGTCTTTCTCTTCTTCGGACTGACATTTCCGTACTATATTCTCCATCTACTGTGGCTGTCTTTATTCCAGTAGAGCTTGCTTGAGATTCTGAAGTCTTCACCATCATTGTCCTGTTGGTTTAACATTTTGAAAAGCTCCTCATATCTTACCCCGAAAAAAAGAAAGAGAGACAGAGGACACCAATGTATGACATTCATAGACAGCCTTAACATCCAGTCAACCAATAACACAATGAACTGCGCTTCAGTCATGAAGCCTTGTATGAAAGACAGGTGTAGAACCATAACCGTCAATGCCTGTTTCAGACAGAACACTTGAAATGATAGAAAGCAAATTCATAAATATTTTTACGATGAGGAATAGACCTACATGTATAAAATTTATATACTGGTAACTGCAAAGATAAATTTATTTTCAGTCAGATTGCAATTTTAAAATGACTTAAAACAAAGACCTAGATCTCAAATTACATCTAGGACTATTGATTCACTATCCATACGCTATGTGTATATTAGGGAGACCCAATTACAGAGGGTTTTCAGTAGAATCCAACAAAACACTGCCTAGATCTAGACTGAGGTCTTTATGTAACTGTGTTTGGTTTGAATGATTTATTTTGCGATAATTCTCCTTCAGAAATGATAGATTTCTGCTTCATCAACAAAGTTGCCACACTTGAATAATCTGTCTTATCTGAATGACAAGAGTGCTTTGTGTCCTGAAGGGTGTAGCCTTTGAAAGCCAACATCGTAGTTGGTGCTAAATATTTCAGTGGCCTTTATCACAGTTGGGGGCTCTATCTTTCATTTGAGTGCAGTATTATCACATTTGAAGGCCCCATGTTTATATGCTCATTGTCACATTTAATTGATCTTTGCCACATTATTATATGGCTTATTGCCATATTTGTATGTTGGTTGTTCACATTTGATTAGACAATTTCTATACAGCAAAATACATTTAACTTATTCTATCCCAATCTCACCCTTATAAATAAGAGCTTAATACTTATTCCTTACAAAAAAAAAATGATACAAAACAGCTGGTCCATCATATATTTTTGATTTGAAAGTGAAAATAAGATGATCAATTCTATGAGGCTTGAATGATTCCACAGGGCACCCTTGTATCACAAATAGTAAATACCAAAGGTACATAACACTTACCAAGTTGAGCGTCTCATATATTGTTTCCATGCATCACTGCCAGATTCACGACCACCACCTGTGTGCTTTTCTCCGCCTGGATATAAAAATAAAAAACAAACTTGTCAGTGGTCTTCAAAGCTTTTTAGAAAACAAAACAATTTCTTTAATACTTGAACAGTAATCAACTAATTTGTTGGGTCATGCACATGCAAGACAATTTTTTTAGTGGCCATTCATGACAATTGCATGCCTATAACTTTTTACAAGCGTTCATGAAAACTTACCAAAAGCACCTCCAATTTCAGCTCCATTTGTGGGAATGTTTACATTAACTAAACCACAGTCTGATCCTTTTGGTCTATATGAAATAGAAAACAAGAAAGTATTTTGATAGAAAACCGTGTAAATGAATGCTTACAGCAAAACAAATGACGGTAGGATTTCAGCCAATGGTTAGATAGAAAAAACCCTTTGAATTTCCAAATTTCTCAATGTTAGATAATTTCCTGAGAGTATTGATATTGGGTCCTATAAGTAGTGAAAGGAGTCTGTTTGATGCTACTGGCTGACAACCACCTTGCATTTTTAGCAGAGGTCAGCTGCTAATCTACTGCTCAGCCTAACTGGAATGAAGATACGAATGGGCTAATTGCTCAGGAATGGTCATAAACTAAGCACTGGTCATGATCAGGTTTGCAGCCTGAAACGTCTCATTCTTTTTCAACTCTATCTTTTAATTTTTTGAATAAGTATGGTTTTCTTTTGTTTGTACACTTTATCTTTTCAATACGAACACAGGAACAGGATCTGCAATGCAAATTAAATGGTAGATGTAGGGTTGATTTCCAGTCCAGAAAGATCATGAACAATCATACGTTCATATTGGATTATCTGTCTAGGTAATGTTAAGCGCTATTCAGGTTTCTACTTGAAGGAAGAAAATTAAATGCTCCGTAACACTTCACACCTTGGTATAGATATTATGTTATTACCAATCGATAACAAAACTCACTGCCTCTCGAATGAAACCAGGTCTATACCTAAATAATAAGCCAGGAAAACTCTAAAAAGGACATATAACCAAACAATTATTTTTGCCAAACTTTTGGTGCCAGTTCGGTCGAAGGAAATTGTTTTGATTGAGAAATGAGTCTATTCCACACATTATAACAATTCCTTTAATTCAAATCACTGATAAAAAAGTAATTCAATGATAAACTAAAATGAAAAAGTACCAAATATTTTGTGTCGAACATATTTTACATAAAACAAATTAAACCTATTTGTAAAATATCAGACAGCAGGGGCCTTCATATAAACTGCATTTCCATTTAAAGTTCTTGGTGTTCGGTTGGAGGATACTCTCTGTATATGAGCAGGGTACTGGACTGGATACATCGCTTTTTGCATCCAGGCAGTCTCAGGGTTTTGCCTTTGACTTGTGACAAAATACTTGAATGACAAATGGTAATTCACTCATTTCATACAATGATAGAGCCAAGTAGCGGTCAAACATAATCAGAGTTCTAATAATGTCAAAATCATTCACTGGTCCAGAGCAATCTGAAAACTACTGTACAAAATCAGTATCATAACAAAAACTACTCATTTCCAGCCAATCAGCTCATAAAATCGGAGCTTATCCTGGCTTACATAGTATGAAGCGGACAGTGACCTACACAGTGAATAGGATGTTGTTATATAATTGCAAAGTACTTTTGCAGATGGTTAAATCTCTTGTCCGACGTTGTCTGCATTTCCACTCTCAAACTCTATATCAATGTCTAATTCATCACCAGAATCAACAATAGTCTTCTCGGTGTTGTCTGAAATAGTTTCTTCCAATGAAAATTTTGTCTGTAAGTGTGCTTTTTTCTTTGAACAATTGTCATTGAGATGTGGTGAAAAGCTACTTTCACTTTGATTGCATTATCTACTTCAGGAACTATTTGAAGTAAACAGAAGAGAAGTAAGAATACATCTCCCTGTTAGAGCAGTTCATAAACATGATACATATCCTATCACAGTGGGCGCATTAAACATGTGGCACATAGAGAAATAATGGGTCAATGTAAAGTAAGGACAAATGCTACATTTCAGATTCAAATGGGATAGGAGTAGGGGAGAGAGAGAGTAAGGTATCATATTCAAAAGCTACAAACCCAATCCATTTATAAATGTTACTCAGATCAGTGGAGAATAAACTGCTCGATAAGCCCTGTTTCACTTCATTGTTCCACCTCATAGCTTCATCTATGTTCTGCAAATCAAGAAAAGAAATTGAGCATAATATCATGTACAATTTACTCACCCATGAATGATGTCAAGGAATTTCCTTTTAAACATATCATCACAATTCTCCTTTTTTCATAACAACACAAACATTTGAAAGATAAATTTGAACTGAAATATCTCAAATTAATTTGAATGTTACATTAGAAGTTAAACCTCAAAAAACAGTTTGGTGCCAATTTTTAAATATCAGGTGACATATTACGCCACTGTGGCATGCCACATAGATGAAAAATCGGAACTAGAAAAGAAAAAAATCATGAGGATATCCCACCTTGCATTTCAAGACATAGACAATAGGAACAAAAGTTTCTCTCATCACTATGTCTGCATCATGAGCAAGTCCTGTCACAATGGTTGGTTCAACATAGTTTCCAGGCATGTCAAGGACCTATGAATGATAAAATCGACAACTAATCAAACTTTACCAAAAATCATCACTGCATACCCAATGCAAACAAATCTACACCAAAAGTCTGTGAAAGAAATGTAAATACTGATATGCCACTTCAATTAATGCACTGAATTTGTGTAACTTTATAACAAACAAAAAAACCAAAACAAACTAACCTAAATTCATAACTGAAATTCACTGTCCATATACCTTTCACTTTCAAACTATAGTCTTAAAGGTTCATCAGTGTTATTTATTTCCCCATGAGCTCAAAGTTGCTTCTTCATATCCAGCAGGTGTTCAATTGAACGGTTGAACGAAAAGATTGTCCAGGCGCTGCTGAACAATATTCACCTCCTCATTTGTCTTTTTATGCTTCTCCTTTTCAGACAAAATATGCATGTATTTTCATACTTTTCCATTACTCCAGCACCGCTCTCGAGTGGTTTTCCTCTTATTTGTCAAACAGAGAGCAGAGGGTAAAAGTGAATGAAGTGGTCTCAGATGCCAAGATGCTCAAATTTGGAGTCCCCCAGAGATCAGTTTTGGGACCTATATCATTCACACTGTATACGCAGCCACTGACCAAAATCCTACTGAACCATCACATGCGTTATCACATCTAGGCAGATGATACTCAAATGCTGGTGAACAAAAAGATCTTTCAACCGCGATCAAAAAGATCTTTCAACCATGATAACATCTATTGAAAAATGCGTCAGTGATATAAAAGATTGGATGATGGTGAATAAATTTAAACTCAATGACAATAAAACTGAAATAATCATTTTTGGCCATCCAAAGATCACGCAGACCATCCCTGAAATCACATGTAACATCAATGGGTCCATCGTGTCTTCTTCGGTTGTAGTAAAAAATCTTGGCACTTTCATTGATGAGAATATCACGATGGATCGGCATATTAAGCATCTTTGCAAAAGCTTGAACTACCACCTAAACACAATTGGAAAAATTCGAAATTTTATTAACACTGACGTTACAAAGACCCTAGTCACCTCATTAGTACTGTCAAAGATGGACTATTGTAATTCTCTCCTTCTGAATATCACTAATGAGAGAATCTCAAGATTGCAAAGAGTCCAGAACAACGCGGCTCGACTTGTTCATAAACATGGCAGAAGACACCATGCATCACCACTACTGAAAGAGCTACACTGACTTCCTGTCAAGGAAAGAATCCTCTACAAAGTCCCCACAATGTGTTTTAAATGTCTAAAGACATCACATCCTCACCACCTCTACGATAAGCATGTGTTCGTCAATGGACAGTAGACTCCTGAAAGTCCAAAAGAAAAGCAACTACGCTTTGTGGGGTGGTCGCTCTTTTTCATGATCAATTCCAACCCTCTGGAACTCTCTACCCAAAACCCTCCGACATTGCTCTTCCGAAGAGTCTTTCAAGAAAAATCTCAAGACATATCTGTTCCACAATGTGTTCTTAAAGCAGCAGATAGTTTTTACTTCACCGTTAAGCGCCCTAGACACTTCTTTGTGAAATGGAAAGGCGCTATAGAAATGCAATGCGTTATTATTATTATTATTATTATTACATAAATCAAAATGGGAAAAAATGTGTCCTGAAATCAATACAGCTATGGAGGGAAGGGGGGGCGCGGAGTGGTTAAAAGGACACATGCGTTTTTTCCTTAAGCAAGAAAATTTGCCCCTGTTTGCTTCACTTGACCCATGTGAAAATGGGTACAGCTTTGGCTGGAAAAGTACTCAGCTACAGATCAGCATCCTATTCTGAGAGTGATGGATAAAATCTGTCACTGTCTGCTTCATGCTATAGAAACAGAGATAAGCTCCGGCCCTATGAGGCAAGTCGGCATGAAAGGACTACAGCTATGGAGGGGAGAAATCACATACAGCTTCCTAACTATAAACATGTTACTTCAATTAGCTTTTTATTCTCACATTTGCACAAATGATACTATGTCTACCTCTCTAACACATGTATAATGAAAAAGATCTTTGTTCTTGCACTGCCTGCATAAGCCTCAGCCGATATCTCACAATCAGGGGTGCCAACAGTCAAAATTAAAAAAGGAAGGAACCATTTAATAGATATAGGTGTATACTTTGACATTTCAATTCAGAGCCATCAAATGAATACAACAGGAATAAATTAGATCTAAAATCTAGTCCATATTCATCAATATCCAGTAAATCTAGTACACCTGATTCTCAATCCTACAAATTTTTGTAAAACCCACTAGATCTAGAATATAGAGTAGGCAAGACAAAGTAACAGGGAAAATGCGTTAAAAGAGATCCGAGATGACCCTATGACATTTAATTTAAGATCTATGAAATGAATGACATCGAAACTTCAGATCTCTATCTAGAATTTCAGACAATACATAAGAGAAAGATGAAAACAAAATTAGTCAATGTTGATTTTTTTTAAAAAGAAGAAGAAGAAAAAAGAAAAAGGAAAGATCTACATATAAACTTAAATCTCCTAGATGCTTTACATTCATTCCTATTTGTGCTTCAGTAAAAGTGACAGGCAAAGCTTGGTGATACATAGATCCTTTTTCTCCAATAATTTGTCATATCACACACAACAAAGGGTTAACTCCAGACATATCAATCAATCAATTCTGCTATAAACTCTTCAAATTCCCTCTCCATGCATATCTAATTCCCTTTGTTTCTTTACTTAATCACCAAGTTCTTTTTTGAGTTGTTTCCTCTCTCCTTTGTAACACAGCTTGCCATTTTTAAAGCAGTGAGCTAATTGCGAGCGATGTGAGGGTGGGTTACCAAAATTAGTCTAAATTGGGCAAACATAGAACGAAATGGCAGTATTTACATACTTAAATTCTAGAATTTTCCTGTTTCAAATTTTCTTCTACTAGTTTCTAATTCATTAGGGCCAAGAGCAGTGAATCCATTAAAAAAAAAAAAGAAGAATAGAGGAACCCATAGTGGCTGGGCACAAAATGTGGAAATCCACTATTCAGCAGAAAAGTGGCACCCCTGATCCATATGACATACCAACCAAAACCTTTGTATGGCACACACACAAAAATGCATCTCATGACATACATTCTAAACATAATACTCTCTTATTTATTTATTTATTTCCATGCACGATTCAGAGCCTTCTTTGCTGCTAATTTCTGTGTGGCTATAGATACAACAATCATCAATCCTAGGACACCACCGATAAATAGGTAATCAAAGTCTTCTTTTAGCACATCAAACATTCGGGAGGGCATGACACGAGTGTAGAATATATCTGTGAAAAAGGAAAAATTTAGATTTGTCAAGTAAACAAGAGAAAGAAACATTCTGAAATGATTTACCTCTTGTGTTATCAAATAGATATTTTTTATTTGCTATCTAAATGACAGTTTTTAACTATTTTTTGTTTCAACTCAACTAATAACCAAAAATAAGTTTCATAAAACATAAAATCAAAACATCTTTAGAATTAATGATTTCTCAGTCAGTTTGTGAATTTTTTCATCAATATACCTCTACCTGTATAACTCAGGCTGAGTGTATCCATTGCTGAATGTAGCCCTTTGCTGATGCTTTCCAAGTCTTAGTCCTCTGCTTTTCTGATCCAGTATTCTGCTTCTATGTTTACAATGTCGTCTTTCCATCTTTTTTGGTGGTCTTCCACTTTCTCTTTCACCTCTCTCTGGTTTCCATTCAGTGCCAATTTTTTTTACTACATCTGTTATCTGCTCTCTTGATATGTGTCCTACCCATTCCAATTTTTTTGTTAAAAGATGTAATGTCCATAATTCTTGTTTTGAACCTCATCTGTTCATAATTTTTCTTCACATGGCCCTTTGTGTTGTTTTTTAATTTGTTAAGGATGGTGTTTGTAATATACCATGTCCGACAGCCATATGTTAGCGTTGGTAGTATGCATTGATCGAATCATCTTCTCTTTAGCGTTGCTGGCATTTGTTTGTCTTGTAGTTTTTCTGTACATTTCTCAAAAGCTTCTTCCATCCTGCTCTAATCCGTGTCATTACTGCTTCTTTTGCCATGTCTTATAAATAAGTTGTTTGTCCTAAATACTTGTACTGCTGAACATCCTCTATTACATCGTTCTCTACCCTTATGTCTTCTTTGTTTTTATAGTTGGTAATATACTGTCTTTCCTCTGTCTAGTTTTAAGCCTAGCGCCTACTTTTTTGCTATCCTCATTTATAACATCAATAGATGTAAGATAAATAAACAATACTCAACACTACTGTTTTGCTCATCTGGCAACCTTTGTCAAACTAGCTGGATTTCAAGAAGTTGTCTCTTTTTGTAAAATTGTTGAATACCAAATATTGATTCATTGGCCCTTTAAAACAAAAATTTTTTCCAAATATTAGTACATCAGACGTATGGTATCAGTCTTCACAGGTGCAATACTTACCTATGCCATATACAAATACAAGGGATGTGGACTCCAAACCAGCTGGAAACGTAAACACACCATCCACATTAACCATGGTCCGATTGTAGTTGATGAGAGCTTCAGTGCTAAGGCCAATCTCAGGGATATATGGAATGGTTCCCTCCTCCCTGAAAGAATACAAGTTCACACTGTCAAAGAAGACTATATGTATAAATATCACGGGGTATAAATTTATGGAAAGATAAGGGAAGAAGAAGAAGGGAACATAGAGATTAAAGTGTTACCATTCTCTAACCTTTTATTGTAGGTTTACATTGGTTCTTAGTGAGTCTTTTTTTCCTTTCCTTTTATTTCAGACTTGCCAACTTTTGTGTGTGACTGTGAGTGGTCCCTTGAGTTGTTGCTGCAATTCGTTGGGTCGCCTGTGAAAATTTGGTCACAATTCTCTTTTCTTCTCTCTGCGATCCTCTGCCTGTTGTCTCTCAGCTCAAGTCCTGTTCATTCTCTGATGTTGTCTTCCCACTTCTTTTACTGTCTGCTTTTTTTTTAAGCCACCATTAACTGTGCCTTGTATATTGTTTTGGGATAGCCCATGTCATGCTAATTCAATTTCCAGTTGTTAAGCATGGTGAGGAGATCCATGGCGTATTTGTTAACTTTGTGTGTACATGGAAAAAAAGAAATCATGGCGTATTTGTTAACTTTGTGTGTACATGGAAAAAAAGAAATCATTGTAGCACAGGGCTCGTAGCAGTTGTCAAAATTTTTTTTCTAGGAGATTCGAGGAGGTTTTCAAAGAAATTCGAGGAGATTTTTGAAAAATTAGAGGAGGAATTTACGACTTATTAAAAGTAAAATCGCAATACCAAAGTACAGAAAATAAAAACGAAAATTTTTTTTGACATATTTTGAAGTCATGGTGAACAAAAAACGCGTAACGGGTGAAGTGTAAATCTAGATCTATAGAATATATAGTATAAATGGCTTTGACTGTAGCGAATCAAATCAAGACAACGAATGGGCCTCGGAACGCGAGAGGAGAAATTCCCGCCAACAAAAATGTGAAGTCTAGTTGTAGTCCAACGCAGTTCATCTCAGATGATAATCGAACACAACTCATACCTCCCTACTTCGGAACTGACAACTCTCTCTCTCTCTCTCTCTCTCTCTCTCTCTCTCTCTCTCTCTCTCTCTCTCTCTCTCTCTCTCTCTCTCTC
>JAOYNN010197665.1:0-16557 GCA_025770095.1 Goniobranchus kuniei
TTACATCTCTGCATTTATTTCAGACGCTGGGAGTTGTTTTTGGGGGTGTGTGGGGGGGGGGGGGGTTCATCCACCGAAAGACTACTTCCGTGGACTTTCATAGATGCCAGGTTTTTGTTGGCATTCTGGTTTTTTTTTTCACTTAAAAAGAAAAAGACTTAACCAGTATTTTAGCGGTTGTGTTCAGGTGGAAGATAGCTGGAGACTGTACATAATTGACTTGAGTCGATCGGTGTCAATAACTAGCCGATACCAAACTTAGATTGGCTAACAGTACGGAGTTAGTTCTCAATATGCTTTTATTTTAAATTTTTCAAAAACTACTATGACTGCAAGACAACTGCTTGCGTCATTTCAGTTTTGAAGTGAATACAATCATTTGAGAATTTATTTCATTCACTACCTGCTGAGCCTCGTTTTAATGTAATCTGAAGCATAAGTAGATATGAAATGGATTTAAGAAATACTAAGGGAATCAGATGCGTCGAATTGGACAATCAGAAGGGTGTCTTTGGAGTATGCACTTAAGTGTGGGGGGGTGCTTTGACGTGAGAGTGCCGGCGTCAGAGATTTTGTGTGTATGGGTGGGTGACTGAGTGAGTGACTGAGGGTGCTATTAGGGATAGTTTATCAGGGAGAAATTGAGGGTATTGATATGAAAAAATGTGGTTATTTGTACAATTGTACCAATAACTCCTACCAGTTATTCATACATTATTGTACATACATAAAAATTCCACACAATTGGCGAAAGAAAGCCTCGTGAATCCAGACTATAGATCTTGATCTAGGTCAGAACCATTCCATTCAGACCATTCCATTCAGACCATTCTGGTTTCTACAGCTTTTCATGGTATTCTGTGTTCTTTTGTTTAAGAATTTACCAAGAGGGTTAAGTTTTTTTTATCCATGTAGATATATCGGGTGATCCCAAAAAACGTTCCGAACTTTGATAATAATAGTGAACACTTAATATAGCGCCACATCTCATGTCAACAAGCTCTGGGCGCTTAAAAATACAGTAAAAGTGTTACCACATACACAGAAATAGCATAGAATGCTTAAATTAAAATAACTGACAATAGCTAACAAGAAGTAATATTCAGTAAATAATGTTGACATTAAAATAAAAAGGTCTTCAACGATTTCTTGAAATCATCAATGGTTGGCTGCATTGTAATGCACTGCGGAATGGCATTCCATGTTGCGGGACCAAAGTTTGCAAAGGATCGAGTTGCTGCTTTTGTTCTGATTTGGGGAATTGCCAAAAGATTTGGGTCAGAGGATGAATGCAGAGTTCTAGGAATGGAATACTTTCTTATCAATTCAGAAAGATAGGGCGGGGCTGAATTGTCAAGGCGGCAATATACAAGTACACATGCTTTAAACTTGATCCATTTCTCAGTTCTCAACCAGTGTAATTTAGCAAGCAGAGGCGATGCAGAAACATACCTCCACTCGCCAAACACCAGCCTGGCTGCATTGTTTTGCATGACTTGCAAACGTCTGAGCTTTTGTTGTGGAATGCGAAAAAGCATTGCATTACAATAATCCAGTTTAGAGAACACCAATGCCACCACTAGTCATTTGGCTGTTTCTTGTGAAGCAAAAAGCCTTATCAGTCATAATTTGTTCAATTCAAAATGTAATGATTTCACAAGGTGAGTGACTTTGCATTGAAAGGTCAAAATCTAAAAATGTACCTACATTTTTTACGTCAGGAAGAATTTTAATTTTCTTACCAGCAAGAGTCATTTGAGTTTGATGGATACTCCTATAAAATTTTCTATATCCTACAAACTTCACCTCTGTTTTGTCGTCATTTAATTTCAGTCTGTTTCTTTCAATCCATTTCTTTACCTCTAAAAGGCGCGCTGCACTTCTTTCTTTTATTTCATTTATGTCTCGAGAATTACAAATATCTGTGTGTCGTCGGTATATTGATAATATGACAAATCAAAATCATTGAAAATTCTCGACAATGAGCCAATATATAGAACGAAAAGAATTGGGCCCAGAACCGACCCCTATGGCACACCAAACTGAAGAGAAATTGGTTCTAATTTAAATTCATTTACGACAATCACTTGTTTACGATTGGACAAATAGGATTCAAAGCAATTGAGTGCCGTGCCAGTAATACCACAAGTGAATTTTAGACGTTGAAGCAAAATTTGGTGACCAATGGTATCAAAAGCAAAGGAACGATCCAAAAACGATTAAGCAGTGACACCGAACCCTGGTCTATAACCTTGAGAAGATCATTAATATTACGAACGAGAACTGTTTCTGTTGAATGATTTTGTCTGTAAGCAGATTGGAATGGCTCTTCTAACTGATTTCGTTTCAAATGTTGGAGCAACTGTTTCAGAACAATTTTTTCAGGAATTTTTGAAAGAAATGGAAGATTACAAACGGGTCGATAGTTTTTCAAAATTGCTTTATCGAGGCTAGATTTCTTAATTAAAGGTTTCACATATCCTAATTTGAAAGAATCTGGCACGACACCCAATGATAAAGAGTCGTTTATAACATGTGTTAGGCATGACGAGAGTTCATTAAGGCACAATTTCAGCAGGTCAGTCGGGATAGGATGACTGTGATAGGATTCACATGACTTAGAGGTTGATGACAGAATAATGTTCTTAACGTTATTGATAGTGACGGTATTTAGATATGACAGTGAGTCACCAACAAAAGAACCAAATTCAGTGCTGATGGGATGATGTTTAAGTTCCTCTCTGACATTGTCAATCTTACTTTTGAAGTAATCACCCAATTGTGTTGGTAAGGCATGTTCTTCAATATTTGATGGTAAAGATGATTACGCTGATCGTCCCAGTAAGGAATTTAATAGGGCAAAGAATTCTCTTGACGATTTAACTTCAGAGAATTTCATATTGTAGAATTCCTTTTGGCATTTTTCACGGTTCTTCTGAGTTGTTCTTTAAGAAGTAAATAAGGTCCTCGTCGGTCTTAAATCTGGACTTTTGCCATTGCTTGGCAGCTTTTCTATTGGCTTTCTTTGCTTCTTTAACCTCTGTATTGAACCAAGGTGACGCAGATCTTACTTGCAAAGGTCTTGTCTGCAATGGTGCGTACATGTCGATTGTCTTTGATAGAACCTTGTTTATGTTCTTAAAGTTCAATTCTTCAATTGCTTTCAAACTTTCACGAATATCTGTCCTAAACGTTTGAAGGTTTATACTGTTTACATCTCGTGATGTTATCTTCGTCTTCACTTGTTGGCGCTTCGAGTATGGAATTTCAAAAAGAAAAAGGTGATGGTCCAAGATAAGAGTGTCGAGGTTAACAATCGAGGATAAAGTGAGATCTTTGTTAGAAATGACATGATCAATAATGTAGCCATGATAGTTTGAAGGTTCTTCAATATGTTGAATAAGATCATGCTCCTCCAATAATTCCCGGAAATTTCTAGATTCTGCCTTATGGCTCATGAAGTCTATGTTCATGTCCCCTCGGCAGATTTGATTTTTATTATTCAGCATGTCAAATGCCAGAAAATCTCTAAATTCTTCGATAAAATCATTCTGGCGAAGTTTATTTGTAGAACTGGGAGGGGGGCGGTAGACACATTGAAAAGTTATGTTTAACTTTGAATTACTCGGCTTCGGCGAACACTGTACATTTTCAAAACTTTTGAAAAAACCTTTTTTTTTAACGAGATATAATCAGACAGAGGTGATTTGTATATGACGGCTATGCCACCGCCTTGTCCGATCTCACGAGGAAAAGATTCAATCAAGTAATGTTTAGGTGTCAGTTCATTCAGAATCGGCTTGTCTTCCTCGCCTCTCAACCATGATTCTGTTATAAATAGTATGTCAATTAGATGGTCTTCAATGACGTTTACTATTTCAAAAGCTTTATTCCGACAAGAGCGTGCGCATCCAGGTTTCTATAGCATGGAGTGGACAGTGGCATACAGATTTTATCCATTACTCTCTGAATAGGATGCTAGTCTATTGTAGGATACTTTTCCAGCTAAAGCTGTACCCATTTCAACCTGTGTCGAGTGAAGCAACAGGGGTCACTTAAGGGGAAAAACAAGCGTGTCGAGTCCGTAAAGAGAATCGAATCTGATGCCGCTCGATTTGCAGGCCAACGCTCTACCACTGAGCTACAGTGACCCTTGCGAATCTCTTATGCAGAGCATAATAAAATCCAAATACACACAACTGCTACACTGTTACTGCATTTGCTAAGCCTATTCTAGAATATGGATGCTGTGTCTGGGGCCCCCACAACAATAAACAAAAAGAAAGCCTAGAAAAAATCCCAAAGAATGCAGCTCTCTTTGTAACAAACGACCGCAATTACACTCCAGGGAGTACATCTACAACTATGAATAAACTAGGATGGATCTCCCTCGAAGAACAAAGGGGTAGAATTAAGTCTACAAATCTCTTCAAAGGCATAAACAATCTAAACGACATACCAATCAATATGTACCAAATCAACAACCATAACATTTGTACCAAACAAAACAAAGGGCAAAGCTATAGAGTACCACATTCAAATCTAGATTGCCACATAAATTCCTTCTTTCCCAGCTCATTTCGACTGTGGAATAGAATGCCTAATTCTATCAGATGCTGCAGAGAAGTGGACTCTTTCAAATGGTCCCTCTACCAGATTACCCTGAAGTCAAGCTACTAAGACATCATAGGCTTGAACTCACTTTTTTTTTCATGTGCTTGGACAGTTATACTCAGTTTTACTGAGTCAGTCGGATTATTTGAAGAAGAAGAAGAAGAAGAATTTTCTCAAAATGATCACACTGAGGTCGCACAATTGTTCGATCAGAATTTGTACAACCAAGTAAGAATTTAAACCAACAGAATAGATTCTTATTTTTGCTTTCATTTTTTATTGCAGGTACACGATCATTAAGATGCATTCCTTTTGCTTCTTCAAGACCATCCACATCTAAACCTTTCCTTCATATTTCTGTGTTTATGCATTTCACCACATCGAGGGAGAGTGCAATCTTGTCTACATGCCATCCCGTTTATGAGAATCATTTGTCACAAAGCCTAGTAAAATGGGTTGAAAATACTCTTCAGGCAGAGTGCACAGATTTGGATATGTCAGTCAATACCAACATTGAGACAGAGTTAATGGATGCAGGGGTAATAACTGAAAATAATCATTGTTTAGATTGTGTACTGCTCCACAACTTTTGATATCTCTTATTCATTGACATTAAATTACATTAAAGTAGATTTTGCTTGTGTACTGACTGTAAGAATAGAGTCATTGAATGCAAAGATGATGATTATTAAACATGTGTTTGATTTTGTGCTGCTCCAACCCTAAATTTTTGCTAATCTGTTTTAGTCAAATTGTTTGAATGAAAACATAAATTTCATTTTATGAACTAAACATTTAAGTCATGAAAATGTTTTCAGCATTTCTACATTTAACAGACTATTTAAATTGCACAAAGGAAAACTAGGTCATCATGTAAAAAAAAAAAAAAGAAAAAGGAAAATAAAGTGAATACAAAAAATTCATGTGAATGAAGATACAGTACATATGGTTTGTCTTTCCTTTCAGGTGAATCTCCATGCCAATGTAACCATTTCAGCTATGAATGGCACATTGCCTAATCATTGTAGAGAAATCATCCAGTCATGTCTAAGTTCTACTTTATCAGACTTTGATAGCTCCATGGATAAATTCCATCAACAAGTAGCAAGTTGTCCCAAAATTCATCTGAATTTTAACAGTGTCAAAATAGGCAGTGGACAATGGCGATGCTGGTCTGGCCTTGACCTTGAATTTTCAAGAGAGAGCAATGCATCTATTTGTGTTGAAGGTTTGTTTTCAACTATTGTGGAATGTTATACAAAGCTATAGCATTTAATAGTTGAAATCATATAAACTCTTCTATTAATTTCATTGTAAAATGAATTCCTAAATTAATATTTAATATTTATCAAATGGAATCTCCTCTTTTTCTTCATTTCCTATAAGATTAAGTTTTCCGTACTGTATTGTTTTTAATGCCATGCAATTGACACATTTGTAAGATAACTTGTCCTGAATGCTGTTATGGTAATGATATAATGCATCAAAATTCCCAGTAGCTGTAGTCAAGATATGTTTTCATAGAATTTAATGTAAGATTAAACTGACTGCTCTATTGACTAATATTCCATTGGGAGTTGTATTGCTGAAACATAATCAGGAATTAATGGTACACCCACAGATTGATTAGACATCATTTGATTGTGATTTAAGAGAGCTTTAAGGTAGTAATTGCCACCTCCATTTTTCAGGCCTAATTTCTTCCTGCCATCTTGATACATTCCGGTATAAAATTTTTAATTATATGAATAAGATATCAGTGTACTTCCACCCTCTGTGACTCAACAGAAAATAAAGCCATTCTTACAATGACATTTTCATCTTTCATAATTTCAGATTGTATCCAGAAAGAATTTGAACAAATTGATCCTGTGAGAGAAGTTAAGAACTTAACTGTTGAACCATCTGAGGACACAGCATCATTTTCACACTATGATGTAACAGGAAATAGAACTTTGATGCTCAAGGGCAGATTTGACTATCCAACAATATTATCATCTACAGAGTCACTTTTTCACAAAGCTGATCACACACCCAGAGTCTTTCCTATGTTCAAAGTTGGCAGCTCTGGCCAAATATCTACACTCCTCAAGATGACTACAACCCAATCAACTTCCTCTTCAGTTGAGTTTTCAAACCAAAAGACGAAAGATCCTTATGAAGATTTCAACCATACTACCATGAAGGAGATGCCCATATCAACTGGGTCACCCTTAGAAGAAAGTATACTCCGAGCTTCAAAAGATCATATGTTTTACAGAAATGAAGATGAACAATTTTCTTCACAAAGGACAGGCTCATTACCCAGAAGGGTAAAAAATTCTAATTGTGGGAGAAGACAAATGAACAGACATAATTTTACAGATCAAGGTCGTGGTGAAGGTAAAAGTCAGATGTCATCTGTTTCAGACTTATTCAATATTCAGTCTCAGGATGGCCCAGCAGACTGCCTAACAACACAGCCCCTGGAAAAGCAACAAACAATTGTTGGCCATGAAAAAGTAATATCCAAAGATAACGGTAAGTTTCTTGTCTTGCATAAAATCACTGGTCAGATTCTATGACAGCTAGAGAACATCACCAGTCCAAAATTTGCTGATGTTACACAATATTCTCATGACACTTGTGGTAACTAAATAGGTCAATAAGTCCTCTTTCTTTTGCATGGATGTAAAGTAAGATGAAACTAAATGGCAAAGACTTCTCTCCAAGAACCTGGAAATAGAAATAAGTTTGTCATTTTTTCCCCTTAAACCTTTAACTTATCAGTCTATCAAGAGGATATGGCAAGAAGAGTGGGATCACGAAACAGATAATAAATTACATGAAATTATTCCAACCTAAACGACAAACTTCCATCTTTCAAATTGAATGGAAAGAATGAGACAATAATGAGCCAACCTCCAATCAGCCATACATCAATCACCCATTGCTTTGTACTAAAATAAGAGCATTTGCCATTGTGTCCTTCAGGTGATCCACTTTCTAATCACATCAGAACACAGATTTACAAGTATTCTGTGATTATGGTGTTCATCACTTGCATATCCAGTGTTTTCGACATCATCAGAGCTGGTTAACTTTTTAAGTTCAGGAAAAAAATAACATGGAGAGATTTTAGACACCATATAAATTCATGCTCAAAGAAAAGATCTTTCTAACTTCTAATACATTAATATTTTTTTTGTATTTATTTCTCCTTAGTGATTGCTCCTTTTTACAGTGTTGAGATCCATGACAGAATGAAAGGAAGCTTTTCAAACATAACTTGTGTGGATGCTGTACATGAAGTGGTTAATTCTAAAGTCAACCAGATACTTAGACGGTTCGGACAAAAGATTGGTTCTCTTGTGTGTAAAAATGCACCAAACTCATCACTTGAACTTTTGGCTGGAAACATTCGTTTTAAAGCAACAAGGGTAATGGTACAATTTTAAGTAAAAGTACTGATGTTGTTTCCCTCCCTGTGACAGTGATTAGCAGAATTTGATGAGAGAAATATCAATCTATGTTTGTCTTAAAGCCCTTCTTTTCTTAAAGAAGTTCCCAACTTGAGATGTTTATTTTACTGTGCAAAGAACCCCCCTAAAAAAAAAAAGCCAACAACAACAATTAGGGAAAGTAAAGTTTTTTCTCTTCACAGGCTAAATTATTCATAAAATTTGGAATAACAAACACAGTTTCATCAAAGTTGGATGTTGAATCCTGTGGCCATGCATTTTCATCATTCTTAGCCTCTAATCTTCCTGAGAGTATGGCAGAAGTTGGACTGGAAGTTTCTGGCAGCAGTTGCAAATTTATCAATTACACAGACCTGAATTTTAATATAAAACATTCCGGTTGGAGTTGTCGCAGTGGCCATACATTCAATTCAGCCTTGTTTCAGTGAGTATTTTAGATTTACAAATATATTCCTGTATCATTCTATGATTGTTTCAAGCTTTTAATGGTTAGATTTGTCCATTGTGAAGAATTTTTTTTTTCATTTGATGCATGTTAATGCATCAGATCTTTATCCTAATATTTGTATTCTGAACTTCATAGTTTTATTATTCTCAAAGTCTATAAATTCCCCTTTGAATACAGAAAATAATCAATAACAAACCTTGTCTTATTTTCAGCAGAAAGTCAAATTTAACTCAGTATTAAGGGAATGCAAATAAACTCTCAGACCTTTGAAAAAAAAAAAGAAAGTAAATTTTTTATTCAGGTGGAATGTTTAGGGGAATATTTATTTATACCCTTGCACCTATTTATCAGATATATGCCCTAAGATCATTTCTCTTGAAACATTCAAAGTCAACACTTAAACATTTGCTCCTGGATTTTTTTTAAGGATCTGTTGATTCCTCATCTACATTAAAATCCTGTTATCTTATTCTTTCAGATGCATCCAAGCATCAGCATTTGGTAGATCTAGCTGGCCTGAAAAGTCTGAAAGCAGAGATTTTATGTCGATTAAATCAGTGCCAAGACTAGCAATGCACTTTGGTGCTGCCTTTGGTTTGGTTCATGATGTTGAAAGAATAACTGCAATCTGTCTCAATGAATATAAAAAGGGAATCATTTCAGCGATGGCAGATGTGGAAGCCCATTTGCAGTCTACTTTCTTCCAATGTGCCAATGTTTATATCAATTTAAGGAGTAACATATCTGTTTCAACTAGTGATAAAAGAGTAAGTGAAATTTCCTTCATGAGCAGTTTGAGTTTTATGATAATTGACCATTGAGAATAGGTAGACTGACTTAATATTGTTATAAAATAGCTTTGTTTACTCTTTACTGGTGATATCTTTTTTGTGGTTGTGTTAATTGCAGGTCTGAGATACAAGCCAGATCATTTTTCAAAAGTCCTGGAAAGTTAAGGATCTTTTCTTTTAAATTTAAATTCCCCCGAAGGTTTATTTTCTTTCTTTCTATATCGAGATCCTATTTTACTTTTTAGTGTATGGGGTTTTGGTTCCTGATAAAATCATTCTCTAGCTCTCCCTGTCCTGACATTTCCTGCTTCCATTTATGAAAGACTTTCATTTTGTTGCATTTTGTATTCAGATAATAGCCTATGCCACAGCACATCTCATTTCATTGAAAAAGAGTGTGAGCATGCAGACCATCACCAAATGCTACAGATTTCTGTCCCTTTATTTCCGAGAACCATCGCATATTCTGCCTGCAGTTTCACTTGGTGTACACTACATTCCAACTTGTACAGAAATCTTCCTGGTACCTCACAGTTTGAGAATGAATCCAAACATTGCCTTTTTCTGCCCTGTGGACTACATATATAATGAGCAAAATTTCAAGTGCTTGCATAGTAAGACATAAATCTCTTATTTATACAGTAGTGATCGTCTATGTGTCCGGTCTGCTGGAAGCAGCAAAAATGGACACATAGCCGAAACAGACACTTAGGCGAAAGTTGATTTTCAGAAGATGACCTCGTGTTTGGAGGATACGTATGTAGCCAATCCTTTGTACTCCACATTCACGTACGTAAGTAGCGTTAGTCCCGAACCCATGACTGGGTATAGGGGAATTTGGGGTAGAGCCCTAATTATACTAGGCATACAGCATAATGTGGTAGTTTGCCATTGCTTTGCACGCCGTCTTTACTTCCACCAAGTCTAGAAAGACCTAGCTACCCATTTATACTGCTGGGTGAACAGGGGGCCCCGAAAAAATGACTGCCCGGCTGGGTTCGAACTCGGGACCCCCCGCATGGCAGTCAGCCGCTCTACCGACTGAGCTACCAGGCCACATTCACATGCATACGAAAAAAAATAAAGAAAGGAAAGAAGTTCATTTACACATTCATTTGAAGACTTAATTGTTTTGTCCTTCCAAGACGACTTAAAAGCCACAAATTGTAACCAAGGGAAGTGCCAGTCTCAGCACTTCATCAGGTAACCAGTCATAAACTTCTCTGTCTCTCTTTCTCCACCTTAATTCGTACCTGCACAGCCAATCAAGGCCATGTGGTCACTTAGCACCGGTCCGTTGAAAGAGACCTCAAAAGACACCTGGTCGACCTAAGACATTGTGCTTGAAATTCTTTCAATCTCATGAGTGAGTGACATAGAGGTAAGGGGTGGTCACTACGAACAGTCAAGAGACGGTTGGCCTAAATTATGTTGCCCTGCAATGTTTAAACACCCAGAGTGCCAAAACTGACACGCTCGCAATTCTTTCAATCCCATAAAGGGTGAAGAAAGAGGGGGTGGGGGTTGGGGGAGCGGTCACTACCGATAGACAAGAGGCGATTGGCTACACTGGACACATTAGGCCCTAATTTTATTCCGTTTCTTGTGTGACGGATAAAGCAATTCAATGACCCATTCATTCTATCCAATGAATGCATTTTGACGAGATGACCAACAAATTATTGTTGGCTAGGAAGGGATTATCACTCGTCAAAATGGACACTTCGGCGGAATTCCTGATCTTGAACTGGCCACATAGAGGTCTGTTTTATAATGAAAAAATTATGTTCTCTACCAAAAACGGACACTTAGGCGAAACTGACACATAGCCGGCGGACACATAGCCGATCCCTACTGTATCTCTATTTAATAGTAATTTGAAAAGTGACTGATAATGGTTAATTTTTCAATGTAAATGCTCAAATAGATGGATAATCAAGGTAGAGAAATTATCACACAGTCCAAGATTAAGTTTTTCCTAACAATTCCACACTGGATGCTTATGTGTAGACCCATTCACATTTATCTGTAGTCATGTATTTTACATATTATATAATTTATCTTTTTTCCCCCTAGGTTTTACTATCACAACCCATTATAATTACCTACTTTGTTTCCTTAGAGTCAAGCCCGTCATATACAACTGGAATTGAAGTTTCATTTAGAGGTAATTTCAGAAATCAAGTCTGTTTTGAAAACATGAACCAGTTTGCAACACAGATGGCTCGAGATACTCTGTCAGTAATAAGTGGAAACCTGAAACAGCGAACCATGTGTAAAGGCATGAAAGACATCTTTTTATTGGAGAAAAATGCAGTAGTGGAGATAATGTCATACAATGTAAGTATGTTTATACATCCAGCTCCAGCAGTCATATTTATTTATTGAAGAAGTAAATGCTTAAAAGATAATTTTAAAAAGAAAATGAGGTAGCCTGCACCCAAACAATGTGGATAAATTCCAGGTTGGAAATACAAAACTTTTGTAGATCACAGTCTACTGTCGCTGGCATGATTAAACTCTTTAGATCTTAAAATCATATTTTTGGTTGTCAGCTAAATTGGTTTATTTATTTTTTGTCTGTTTTGTTTGTTTGTTGTTGTTTTTTTAAATTTTTTTTTGTATTTCTCATCCAAAATTTTCAATGTTTTTTCCCATCACCTTCATGGTCTCATAATTTTAGTGCCAACTAACCATTTTACATGTTTGTCGTATCAATCCAGAAAATCTCCAGTTCCCCCAAAACACAGGAACAGCAGCTTTGATATGAATGGAAATTGTGTGAAAAACAAATCCAGCATTTTTCTTTTTTTTTGGCCATTCTTGTCCATGATGAATTTTATCATCCCTACCTTGTTATGGTTATGAATAATAAGACAAATTCTTCTCATGTGAAATTTATTGATTTGTTGACTTTTACCTACAAAATTTAGCTTCTCTTTGGAAGTATGCCCCACATACATTGTATCTCCGATTTGAATTAAAAAAAAAAAAAAATTTTCTGTGTCTTTTTTGATAGTCTTGAATCCAATATCTTTCCAGGTGACTATAGTTATTCCAGTTTCTTTGATTAGCTTGGAGAAATCCCAGCTTCAGACTAGATCCTGCATGTTGGATATCATCCACCACCTGAGTTCAGCTTTAAAAAGCCCATTGTCTGCATTGTTAACAAAGGTTACACGTTTGTGCAGTGTGCCTTTGTTACGACTTACTCAGCAACACAGAGTGGTTTATTCACGCTGGGAATGTAACCCTCCTCTGGTTTATAAAAATGCCTTGGGAATATGTGATGATGCCCCCCATCAATCTCAAAATGTTCAAATGAAAGGTGAGTCTTTTAATATTTAAAATAGCTCCTGCCCTTGTAAAACGTTTAAAGAGTCATAAATTAAGATCCACAGTCTGATTCCAAGATGTATGGTAGTAAATGATTGATAGACATAAGTAATCCCTTTTAATTTTATGCAGTTCATGTATATTGCTGATATTAAGAAATTCTTCAGTGGTCCCTGGAACGGTCTGCAGCATTTTAGCAAAGGTATTATGATGCTGATTTGTTTGTGTTGCATATTTCTTTAACATTTTACTTATATGTAGGAGGCCGCCATCTGTGGTAATGGCAGGAGAAGAAAAACTGTTTAAAGAATGAAACAAATATACATTATACACTTTAATTCTGCTATTATTTCATAATCTGATTTGAATTCCTCCTCTCTTATAGAAGATACTTCATACTTGGAGTTTAATACAAATGTTAGGTACCATATTATTATACCGGGGCATAATGCGGTACAGATATACCAGTGGGTAGTTACCCTGCTTTGGGCAAAAGAATATTGAAACAGTCTGATGGCTTATGTAAGTAACACATAAAAAATGGGTTAAATGTACAAGTGACACTCTCTGTCATGAGCAGCTGTATCTAAGGCAATGAATTCAGGAATTGCAGTTATCTTGTGAAACTTGAAGTTGCATTAAGTGGATTGGATATGATTGGATTAGCCTTAGTTTGCTATTTTCTTTGTTCTTTGGCTGGCAGGATTGAGGGCTACAAGGACTAAGAGGCAGTCAGCTTCAATGAAAATGTACGAGAAAAAAGTTCCAAAAGAGCCAGCATGGGATAAAAATCTGCCATATTGCAGTGGTATGTCTTTAGACTCAAATATTTTGAATTGACAGGAAAAGGTTTATGATTGGTTTTTTTTTACTGTCATCACCATCACCATCATCACCATCATCCCCATCATCATTATCCTCATCATCAATATCATCTTCATCATTATAATTATTAATATTGTTATTATTGTATTTTGGAGATTATCTGAGTTAGAATTTTTCTCAAACAAATTCTTTCCTACATTTGAATAAATATAATCATATGGCCTACCATATAAAATTCCTTGTGATCAATGACAGTGTTTAAACCATATTCTTCATAATTATTCTTAACCTAATCACACTGAAGATCTTAAATTTTTCTTAAGACACAGAAATAAATGAGTGACCCGAGATTACCAAAAATAAAGACAAGAATTAGTTAACCTGGTATTAAAATTTTCAATTCTGTGGCAAGATCTACAAAAGATTAAGCTAATTTAGTTTTTGTTCAAATATTTCAGATTCTGAGCCTCCTGTATTTTCTTCATGCCCAGAGAAACCTCTGACCATTGTTTTAAATCATGGACACCCAAAACCCATGTTCCTTCCTCTTCCCTCTGCAGCAGACAATTCTGGCATCAAACCAAAAATTAATTTTACTTCGCCAATAGATTTTCATCTACCATATTTGTTCTTAAAAGTCAGTATTTTTGTGATACAGTCGCCGCCACGTAGCATCACGGTGGATAGCACCACGTTTTAGTTATGGGAACGCTATATGAAAGTCACTGGATAGCATCATAATATTTTGCTCAGCATCACGGTCCATTCAAGGATCAGATGAATTTTCTATAAAAAGTTTTAGAGGTAGATCTTATTGAAATGAGGTACGAGCTCCATCATGTGACCATACCTATACAATTGTGATATCACACTGGTTTACGATGGGTATGTTGTCATGCTATCTGGGCTTCACCATCAGATTGGGTAACCTACACCTTTAAACTAAGGGGCAGAGGACTAAAGCTGAACAATTCCATGCAAGAGACAATCAATTCACATGTCTTGCAAAAGAAAGAGAGAATCGACCACAGCTGTGAGTCATATCTTATCTTATTCAACCTGTGGTTAGGGAAGACAAGGCTGGACCGGTAAGAGTGTCTTAAGAGCCTACTCTTATGTGTGCTCAAAATGTTCCACTCAGGGGAGAGGGATGGGAGTGGGATGGTGAAGGTGAGGGCCAACTGAATGCCAGCATGGGATACGATAATAGAGCAAGAAAGAAACGAAGAATGAGGATTTTGCAAAGGAATTTATAAAAACACACTGGGTATCATTGAATTAGTCATGCCTACCTTTCTAAAGAACCCTTGCCAGCTGCAACATTTCTGTTTCCCCTTTACAAGGGAAAAATAAAATCAAAACAGCTCATGTCAGTTTATTCCACAGTTAGGAGAGTTAAAAACGTGTAAATATATAATGACATTCATGTAATTAAGACAAAAAAGACCTGTCATTTGATTCCCTTTGCCTAATGAATAGCTTCACATTATGGTTGACATCACAGAAACACTGTGGAATGGATGCCGTGACGCTAAGTGGCGGTGACTGTATAATATTTATCTTGATATGATATAAGTGTACGTTTTCCATATGCTTTGATACAGTATACAGTATATTTTGGACAATGCCAGGGACCAGCAGCCAGTAAAATTTTAATGGGCACACTAATAATAATGATAATAATGGCTGTACATTTGTTGTGCACAACCTATCCCACTATAAGCAGGCTGTGGGTGCAGAATAAACAAAAAGAGAGGAATACATGACTACCATCTTACGTCCTATCTTCTGTAATGGATGCTCTACTGTTGAAGTGTTCTCAAGTTTTGTACTGGTTAATTTTGTTCTTGATTTTTCAATGCTTTTGTTATTGAGAATAAAAAAAAAGTTAATGATCACTTACTTTTGGATTTCTGACATAATCAAATATCAATCACCTCATTCCTTTTTTTCACAGAATATGACTATTGTAATGACAGCTATAGATGACTCAAATAACATTGCTACCTGCAGCATTAATGTTTTTGTAATCGGTGAGTGAAGTGAACATGCAAAAAAATCATAGCATACTATTAATGACATTGTATTAGCAATGATTGATGAATATAAGTTTTATTTATTAATTATAACTCATTTTGTTCCTGTTTCATTTCATTTAAACAATCATGCTTGAATTTTTATTTTCCCTTTCTTTTTAGATCAAGCACCTCCGGTGATTACTTGTCCAATGCATACAGTCCATGTGAAGGAAATTTCTTCAATGCCTTTTAATGATAAGACAGTGTATAGTTATTGTCACAAGTTTGTTCAAGTGTATGACAATAGCAAAGATGTCAATGTAAGATTTGAATTACCTCCTGAAGAAGATAATGGTATCAAGAGGACAGTGATGGTAAATGCTATTGCTGAGGATCAACAAAAGAATAGTGCAAGCTGCCAGTTTTATGTGGTTATAGAAGGTAGGAAAATGTTGTGAGAACTATGAGGAGAAAAACTATTATGTCTAAACAGTTTTGCTATTCATGGGTTCTTTATGTATTAAAGTTTAGTTTCCATAATTTGATGAAATACAAAAATATGTCAAGTACAGTCAAACCTACCCAAGATGACCACCGAAGATCATCAGCAAAAGTAGTCGTCTTGGGCAGGTGGTTGTCTTGAAGAGGAAGTTGTCAAGACATTCAAGACCAAGCTTTCCCTCCCCCGACAAACACCTTATCCTACAATGTTGTTATCAACCCATACATCAATGGCTGTAATGCGCTTTGAAAACCTATTACTCTGGTGTCTAACACATTGCATTATCGTCAATGTCACTCACAGGAAAGAGACACCCACAGACATATGTGCAAGACTGATTGACCCACCATCTTACCTACCTTCTTCAAATAATCCGACTGACTCAGTAAAACTGAGTATAACTGTGGAAGCGCATAAAAAAAAAAAGTGTGTGCAAGCGTAAGTTGTCTCGTAGCTTGATTTGAGGGTCATCTGGCAGAGGACCATTTGAAAGTGTCCACGTCTCTGCAGCATCTGACAGATTCAGGCATTCTATTCCACAGTCTAAATGAGCTGGGGAAGA
>JAOYNN010197666.1:0-10792 GCA_025770095.1 Goniobranchus kuniei
TAGACATTACAAAGACAGGCATCATAGTGAGAAAATCTGAAATCAGAGAAAATCTGAAGGATTTACATCCCTGATTCCTGCCGCAAGTTTTCTTATTTATTTGAAGTTTTTAAAAAATAAAAACAGTTGAAAACAGCACTACCAAATATATTTATTATAGAAACAAGTACTCCAATTTTAATACACACAAATACATTTTTGCAGTATGAAAAGAAGATATGAGCAATCTCATGAGGATTTGTTTAGCTGTTCTTTGAGACATTATCAAGAAGAAAGTGCTGGATTCTGATGGAATTATTGTGCCTTTTTCATGTCATATTTCAGAACAAGCACATCAACAACAAGACTAAGTTATAGTATCTATTTTTATCACTTTAATTTTTGGATCAACAACTGATGTTTATTTGTTTACTTGGTGTTTTCGAGCTCTTTTCAACTACAAAGGTCATCTCAGCGCCCATGGAAAAAGTAAGACAAAAGGCTAGTTTAAAGTCTGAGAGATAACAGAAGTAGTAGAAAAGACTTTCAGATAAGGAAAAAAAGATGCCAAAAACGTGAACAGGTATTTAAAATAAACAACACATTTAATTCAAAACAACATAAAATAACTTTAAAAAATTTTTTTAATATCTCTCTAAAAAACTAAGCTAATGACTGGCCATCAAGACCCAAAGTTGTGCACCAAAATAAATGCCTAGGATTTTCTACTGCCCTTTCTGTACAAAAGTTCTCAGTCGATCTACATAGCAAGTGACCCCAATTGTATTTTTAAGTCATGCAATGCACATTAATGAACAAAACCCTCCCCTCTGAGTCTGAGGACACAAAAGAGAGCCTGACCAAAGAAGACATTTGAGAGAACCTCTCTCTCAATCCTCTCTGCTGGGAAACCCAGGATCCAATGTGAAATGTGCTTGCTTTCTTTTCCTGATCAAATATTTAAGTTCAAAACAAATAAAGGACAGTTCCATAAAAATGAGTAGTGGGCAGGTCTGGATATAAAATTACACACAATCTAATAAATCTCATTGTTAACTTTGTTGAATTAATTAAATTCAAGTCTGTCTTTGAGTTACAAGCACACATTCAACTTGGCACATGACACAAAAATGAATAATGAGGAGAATAAATTGCATTGTACAACCACAAAATATTAGAGATATAGAAGCAAATGTCAAAACTTGATCAGAAAACACTTGGTGAGTTTTAAAATTGTGATTATAAAGATATAAAGAAAGACTGATTGTCCATGTGGCTGACATAAAGAGAGAGAGAGAGGGGGAAATGGTGGGGGAACATGATGAGAAATGAAGACAGAGAGTAAAGTGAACATGTGGCTGACAATTTCACAGCCAAAAAGTGAGGTCTCAGGAACCAATATCAAGCAGATTTTAAATTCAAATATACTCAATGCATTTAATTATAAAAGAAATTTTCATCTCACAACAATCAGCCATGAAAAAAATAGGGAAGAGTTAAAAAATGAATGTACATTTAAAGAATTCATCCAATAACAAAACTATAAAGCAATCCTTTCTTTTTGCCTTGAGGACAAACATTACACATAAACATTGCTATACTAGATAATGATTGAACGTTCATGTGTAAAATGTCATCTTATATTCTATAGAGCATGGAATATAAAGAATGTACATTATGATACCCAAAAAAATATTCTTTCCTTCACACCTTAACACCTATGTCACAACTCGTCAATATACTAACATCCCATCCCAAATGAAGAAGGCGTTGTAGCTCAGTGAGAGGATGTTGGCCTGCAGACCAAGAGGCAGCAAGTTCAATTCTCACTACTAACACAAGCATTCTTTGCTAAAGCAAGAAACTTTACCCGAGCTCCTTCACTTGACCTAGGTGAAAATGGGTACAGCTTTGGCTAGCATCCTATTCAGAGAAAGATGGATCAAGTCCTCCAATGTCTGCTTCATTCTATAGAAACCAGGATAAGCCTAGACCTTGGTACCCGATCCGGCTTGAAAATGACCACTTACCACCCCGAATGATAACGAACATTGGAATATATCCTGCTATTTTGCTATTCTATTAAAGCTCTCATCCATGTTTTCTTATTCCAGCTAAAGCTTTGTTTAAAAAATAGTTACTTCAAAAGGTGCTATAGTCTGATGAAATCCTACACCTTTATGAAACTATGTGAAGTAAAACTAAAATCATACTAGATTTAAAAACCAGTGAATGATTTAGAAAATAAAATCTTATCAAATAACAATACCTCTACTTGGATTATACTTGCATAAGATTAAACAAGGAAATTTCTTTTTGCTTTTGAAATCAGTATCAAATATCACAGTTAAATACCTTAAAAAGTTAAAGCATGTAAGGTACAGTGGTACTTAGGAGAAAATTTATGGATGAAATAAATGAAGATGAAGTGGCCTTGGGTGTGAGGGAGAAAGATGCGTTGAGCAGGACTAGTTGGATCCAGAAAATTCAATGCGGCAAACTGTGAGGGGACACATTGCCCAATGAGGAAGAAAAAAAGGGCCATGGCTTCACACCTGAAAAGCTATCATATACTTAAGGAAATGGGTTTGTTTCAAAGACATCAGAACCTTTATATATCTGTCTGAAGAGGGTGAGAGGGAACATTAATATGATTTACACTTTCCTCATTTGGGGGCAACTGAAGTAGTCCAATAATTTTCTTAAAATACACAATTGATACCCCCCTACCTTCAGACCAATGTAATTTTCTTGACTCCTTACCTCTTTTACCCTTAACTTTTCTTAGTTTTACTCCTTAATCCTTCAAAGTTACAATTTTCATGCTGTGAGAAGAGGATAATAAGCATTTTGCCAATCAAATTATCATTCTCCTTCCTGTCTAAAGCTCTAGATGTTTAAACTTTACCTCACTGTAACCGGAGTTTCAGAACTGATTTCCTTCTTCTTTTTTCTTTTTATCTGATTACGTTGCCTCATACCTTTCATCAACTGTTAGAGTGAATTAAAAGTGGAGATGGCAAATCTTTATTCTTGAAATACCCAGTTTCGCACATACACAGGATGAAAATTGCAAACACATGATGAAACTTAACATTTTGATTCAACATAATATCCCCTTGATTCCAAGAGCAAACACTACAGCAACAGGATAACAAATATTAAACTTTGCAGACCAAGAGAAGAGAACTCTTACCCCTAATTGACTTTAACAAGCTAATTTGCGCAAAGTGATTGGTATAAAACATATCCAATGCCTACCTTAAACATATCAATTCAATTTAAGTTCAGTAAGAGAAAATAAGAGTTTAAGACAACTGTGAAGCTTGAATTCAAACATATATAACATTTATCTAAATTACACAGTAGATACAGAGTGGAGCTAAATGAAAGGAGTGCTGTATACATAATTCTCTATATCTAGTTGGGTATCTTAGGTGCAATTAGTTAAATACCTGCTGGCTTATTTGGAATGCCTGTGTCATGAGAATGTCCAATATCAGTCGTATTTTACAACCAGGAGCATTCAGCCATACAATATGCCTTGAATGTATGTATATACACATATCCCTAAATATACAAGTAGTAACAGCCCCTATAAATTAAGTCATTAAAAATAATAATCATCACCATCATCATCACCATAATATAATCATTCTGAAAAGAGATTTGAAGTTGGTGAATATAGCACGGGTATGGAATCTGATACACGTTTTCTGGCTAAGCAATTCAACAAGCTTTATGACCATTAGATTAATAATAATAATAATAATAATAATAATAATAATAATAATAGTAATAATAATAATAATAATGTCGATGATGATGATAATGACAATAATAATAATCATAACAATTTAACCACAAAATAAGAAATTTAAGAGAAAGAGCAGCTTTCAATGGTCCAAATTTTTCACAATTTCGTGAGATTACAGAAATCTTAGCAATTCCTTGGATTTCAAAAGCTAAAACACCTTAGTATGATACCTTAGTGTCTTTCCCCTTTCCGCATGAAAAAAACAAAAATCTTTCAAAATAAGGTAAAATACTTTCAATATTTCATTCTTTTGCCAACTACCTTTCACTGGGATTAACCAAATCAATCATATGGGTCAGTCTCAGCTTGTTGACCTAACAAAGTGACAACTCTGCAAAATTCCATTTTTTTTTTTTCACATGGAAATTATGATTTAATGATGTATCATAACACTACAATCACATACCCAGTGAGTTTAAGATAATTTTATCAGCAGTATGTCGGATTTTGTGTAAAAACCAGTTTGTGATGCATGTTACTGTGACATTTCAAAGATGACAAATTATACAAAAATTACAGTGACTATACACACAGAATAATGTCAAATACAATAACTAACAAAATAAGTCTGAAATAAGCTACAACAAGTAACATTTTATTGTAAAAACATCATAATTGAAAACGCGATGCGACGCATGTTACGCGACATAAAAGCAAAAAGAAAAAAAACAAAAGGTTTTAACCCAACCACTGATTTAAAATAATATTTTAAAAGGAGGTGCAGAGAGAATTGCATCTCTTATGTTATGAAAGCTTTATGAAACAGAAAGGTCCGGAGGAAGACAAATAATTCAATGAAAACCCTACAATTGTGACGCATGTTACATGACATGGAAGAAAAGTGACTCTCGTTACAAGGACAAAAATGAAAAATGCAACGGATTGTATTTACAGAAAATGAACATCTAATAGCCTTTCAAAAGAGTAAAAATAAAATATAGGTATCTAGTAACCTCTTTAGACAAGAATATCAATTTACATGTCCTGCATTTGCTACGGAGCAGGCTGTTTCACAATGGAGAGGAACCACAACTTGATCATACTTTTCTCGTTGAAAAATTATCATCGAGTCAAAACAAAAAGTCAAACCATTGCTAAATCACTGTGCATGAAGTAAAATATACCTCCTCTTCTTACAGAAAAATCATGTGAAAATGCAAACAATAAAATTGGCATGCATAACAACTTAAGATAGGCTGAAAAATGAATTAGAAAAAAAACCCTGTAAAAATTAGATCTAATCTGAAATAGGTCACTGTGATGATTGATTGTTGCCTTAATCGTGGACAGGTCTAGTCACTGATAGGGAAATCTGTAGTAGCCATATCGACATGAAGTGATCACAATCACATGAACAGGTCAAACACGTTTCGCAGGTTTTGGTCAACATCACAAAGCTGGAAAATTACAATAGGGGAGAGGAATTAGGCTTTAGTTGCTTGCCTGTTTCAAATGCCATTACCGAATAATTTAGTAACCACCAGTATAATTATATAATTAATATATATATATATACTAATGGGTGGGAGGTTCTCCTAACTACATCTTGATATTTTCATCATATTTAGGCCTGTTTAAAACTAGTAGAAGCACAAGGATTACCATCTCATGAATTTATGTAAAATAATTTCTCAGGGGAAATGGATTGCACACTCATCACCCTGTTGACATAGCCTCCAACCCTTTTGTTTGAATTACTTGACTCAGCCAGCGTGAGCATGCTGGCGCATCTGATGAATTTAAACGATAAAATATAGATCTAGGTAGATCTAGACCCCGGGGTCCGCCTATCCGTATAAGGTACAGTAGGTGGACCCCGAGATGTACCTTAGGAAATCATAGGTGAATCCTGTAGTCTATGAAGTGAAATCAGTAGGTTTAAGGACAGGTTGATAGGATTTATACGTTAAATACCAGCTTTTTAACACACAAACTTTTTGTTTACTTTCAAAGAAATAAACTCTGGAACTGGAAAGGGATCCCAAGCCACATTAAAGCTTTTTTATGCCCTTCTGTGGATTTAAAACCATGAACAACAACTCCTGCTTTTTTAAATAATCTAATAAAGTCTTGTCATACAGCATTATCAATTAAAGGGTAATTTACCTGCTGACTTTCCGAGTTATTTGAGAAATGATCCGAAAGTGAGGGCTCCGAGGGGGCATCAATGCCTTGGGTATTTCTGTCACTATCAGTGTCATCAGTCAAGCAGCTGAGCATTTCATAGACTTCACTGTGTACCATATGTACATCAATCTGGAGCAAAGGAAAAGAATCAAAGACTGGTTATGCTCATCTACAGGGTTCATGCAGCTGTGCTTCCTTAAAATTTAAGGAGATTTCAAGGAGGTTTCAAGGAGAATTTTGATGAATTCAAGGAGGCTAAACGCACCAGCCTCGCCACCGATTTTCCCGAACTTAAAGCCATTTGTCGAGGTCTTGCACCTTTTCTTTCAATTTTTTTCTGGACAAAATAAAATTCAAGGAGGATTCAAGGAGATTTATGCCAAAATTAAAAATTCAAGGAGTTTTCAAGGAGATTTTGGGCGAAAATCAAATTCAAGGAGGTTTCAAGGAGCTCCTTGAAAATAAGGAGACTGCGGGAACCTTGAAAAGACAGATGAGAGAAAAAGCTCTCACTAAAACCACATCTGGCTTTTACAGCATTCGTGGGGAGAACTGGTAGTGTGCCTATTCTATTCCTCACAGTTGAGGAATCCAGACCCTATATGGGGAGAATAGCACATGTGATCACAATGGCACAGTGGTAGTGCATTGGTTTTGCAACCAAAAGGTCACAGGATCAAATCCCAGTGATGGCATAGTGATTTATCCCATGGGCAAGGGTATTAACATGAATTGCCTCCGCTTCGCGGTGCTGTTCTTACGGCTGAGATTCGGTTTCCGGTTAAAAACCATCAGACAAATTTCCCATCGGGGATGAATAGTGGTAATTTTTAAGATAGTGTTGAGAAAATATAAAGACAGAGATTGCAAGACCTTGATGAATGATTGAGGCATGTGTGATAAGATTGAGAATCAAAGGCAGAATCCTTAAGAAAACATTCAATACAAAAGAACGATTTTTAAGGTTAAGCAAATCTGGGAACAAATATTCAATAAATGGCTTTTTTATGTTTACATCTGAAGGAAACAATTAATAATGCGTTTATCATTTTTCCTGCATTAGGGACCAAAATTGGATAAATCCTGTAAGTCTCTAAACGCATGAGTCCAGAAAAGCAAATTTTACAGGAGAGACAAAAAACTGAATAAATAGTTGAAAATAGATACAAAAAATGTCACTTTTATTGTTTTCATGGGTCTGATATTTATAGAGGAGATAGGGAACACCCATTCTAGTTGAATAAAGCCAAAAACCGATTTGACCTAATTTTGGACTTAAGTGTTTAGATACTTACAGGGACGAAATGTTTTTTTTTAATTCTTCAAGTTGGGACAAAAAGTTAATAAATGCCTGTTTTATTTTTACAATATGAAATAAAATACAACATACCTCTTTCTTTCCATTGGACATTTTGATACGGAAGTATGTCAGGCCATACTGAGGAAGAGATTGCCAGGCTTTGATGTATGCCAGCTTGGCTTCCATTAGCGTCATTGCCTGGACATTAGAGTGAGCTTCCATAATGCGGGCCACAAGCTGGTAAACAAGACATGGTTGATGATTTAGGTGATTGATAAGTAAGTAAAGGACTACTGTTTAAAAATCATGCCATTATGTTTATAATAAATACAGACTCTTGTAACATAATATGAATCACAGATTTCAAGAGCAGAGCCCATATGTGGTGCCACAACACTAAATTTCTGAATCATGTATATGAATCTTGTGTTATGTAGTTATATTAAATGTTCTAAAACATGATTACACTGTTACGTTTTGTATGCTATGAGTACTATGTAATTTAATATACCACAATGGTTCTAAACATGTAATTTGCTTCTGCAAGTGTGAGAGTTCTTTGTAAGCATTGTGTTTGTGTAGGAATAGAGTACTGGTTTGTTTTGGATGAAAATTATGAAATCCAAGAAGAATTTCCCTTCCTGGGATTAATACAGTTTGTCTTATCTTATCTTATGAAGGGCACAAGAGCAAAATTGTGTTTTGGAATGGTTCTTTTTAGATGAAATGACTTTTATAAAAGTAAAGATTGATGCCCAATATATATCCAAGTCACAGTAACCTCTAAGCTCAGATAAGCTGATATGTTAAGGATGTTTGTTTACCCTAACCCAAGTACAGCACTAAATAACACACGTGATTTAGGCAACCCTTGAAGCAGCACGGTACGGCATTATAAAAGGCAGGAAATCTCTCAACCACCACAAAAGGAAGAGGTGGTGTTGTTCAAAATGCTAGACCTGATACAGACATTGGTCTTTGTGCGTCTCCAAGCCACCCTATCATCAAAGAAAAGGGTGAGTTCATTAAATCTGAGGCTGTTGTTAGTAGCCCATGAGTTCAGAGACTGTAAGAAAGTCCTATATGTATTCTGCTGGCTCCCTTGCCCTCTATCTTACCTTATAATGCCAGCTGTAGTAGATTTCAAAGTTTCACAATGTGCCCAAGGAACTGCATCTGTCTTTGGCTTATTGTTAACATGAGTGACTTGCTGCAATTGGCCAAGACAAGAATTTCTTAGTTTGTTTTGTGATCAGTCCATGATATACGTAGCATTGTCATTAAAAAGCACATTTCTGCTGGTTCTAGTTTTGTTTGCAGTTCCTCACTGATGTTCCAAAATTCAAAGCTAAACGTCAGAGCAGAACAGACTATACATTCCAAAAAATCAAAACCAAAAAAAAAACAAAACAAAAGCAAAACAAAAAAACTCCCATGATTTCAAGACTGGTCATCACACAAAAGAAAGATGACTTTCGTCTGACTTACAGACTTTGACTTGATTTTGCGGAAAAATCTTGGAGCAACAAAATCCTCAGGTTGGATGTCTGCTTGGTTGGGTGGTGTGTCCACTGTCTGCGGGCTGTTCGGGACTACCGGGTGCTGCATGCCAAGAAAAGACTGGAGGGCTTGAACTTCTGCCTCGTAGGAACTGTCGGCCATAGTTTTACCTTTGGAGGCCAACTTACAAGCAGCCATCCATCGGCAGTACTGTTCTTCCTGAAGTCAAGAAATGAAAACATAATACACAATAAGAGGATAATATCCAGATTCATATAATAATAAAAAAAGTAAAAGATTACTTTTATAGCACTTAATACCTGCGTCTTAAAGCATTTCACAATGACAACCATAAATTCTCGCCACAAACCCAGAGTCTTTATAATGGCAGATTATATTAAAACACAATGCAGTTACACCTACTCAAAAATGTAACATATTATCTACAACACAACTATAAATCATGGAATTCTACAACAAATTAATACTTCTTAAAAAGGTGCGTCTTGAGGTGGTTGTTTTGTTTGTTTAAATAAGCAATGTTATTTGCAAATCTCAGAGTATGGTAGAGAATTCCAGAATGATGGCCCAATTTTGCGGAAATTCATATCTCCAGAAAGTTTGACTTTTGCTTTGGGCACTACATGTAGTTCATTGGATTCGAGGAGTACTGTATAAAGGTGAGCTTTTATAATATACATGTAGTGCATATCCACTTAATGTGCTCAAAGTACTTTACAAGGAGTCATGAGTGAACAGCAACACATGACACGAAGGATGAGACAGGTGGGTTAATCTATAGTACAAATTTGTTCAGACAGGGACAACAAGATACTCATTTTACACCTGAGTGTGGTGAGAAAATGTAAACGAAAAGTCTTTTCCAAGGACTCAACTTCACACTGCCCCTGATTTAAACCAAAACCTCATGGTACCTATCTGTAAGCTAACTGTCTACCATAAGACTAGGAAGCTGCACAAAGCATTTTGAATTTTGAGACCTTAATAAGGTTATATGAAGACGCACATAGATTTTCACGCAGAACATGGTTTTACTTGGAATAAACATTTCAAAAGTAATGGTGAAAAGAATTGCATTCAAATAAAAGCAAAATCTAAGAGGCATGATTAAAACTGAAACATTTCAAAGCACACGTACAAAAGCTTTAGGACTATAGAGTGAGTAAAAAAGTTTTCTAAACAACTGGATAACTACTTATTGATAGACAAATATATTACCAAAATCAAATATTTTCAAAACAAAAAAGCTAAACAAACAAAAAACAAAAAACAAACCCGACAAGAAGAGGTTGAAAGAGTTACATTCGAAACGTTTACGTACCATGTCAAAACGTAGACAGATCTCCGCCATTCCATCAGATTCAGGAACAAACAATTTGATTCCATATTTGTGAGAAGACAAATTAACATCTGGTTGGGCTTCACATCCTAGACAAAACATGAAAAGAACAAACTTCTTAGTTGTTATGGTCACAAAACACAAATTCTTAACACTAAGTGAAAAGCATTTTTAAAACCCGCATGCATAACCTTTGTAACGATTTTAGAAAAAAATAGAAAAAGATGTGCAGTGGTTTGGTTTTGGTTTTGAAGCTTTGGTGCTCTGTCATACGGCCGTGCAGGAGCACCAGGCCCCTATCAACCTGCTCAAGAACTGAGCGTATGGTTATATCAGGACCCACCCCTTCTTGTAAGTTAGAAAGATGATAGCTTGATCACGACTGGATCAATAAATGATGGGTGTCAACACTTTGAAAATCTACAACTAGTTACGTTACTTCAATTTTCGTCCCTTTTTCGATTTTGTTTGTTTGTTTGCTTGTTTGCTTTGCTTTGTTTTTTGTTGTTTTTTTCGTTTTGTTTGGGTCATGTTTGTCTTTTGTTTTGTTTTGTTTTGTTTTGTTTTGTTTTGTTTTTTGTTTTGTTTTGTTTTGTTTTGTTTTTGTTTTGTTTTGTTGTTGTTTTGGGTTTGTTTGTTTTTTTTGGGGGGGGCGGGGGTACGTGTTTTTGTTTTTGTTTGTTTGTTTGTGTAAATAGCATAATCATGA
>JAOYNN010197777.1:0-10792 GCA_025770095.1 Goniobranchus kuniei
CTTTCTGTTTTCGTTGAGACAGGTAAGATGACAACCAGTTTAGAACTGTACCCCCTATTCCAAAAGATTTTTCCAGCCGATTTATAAGAATTTCATGGGCTAGGGTGTCAAAGGCCACCAACAAGTCAAGCAACACAACTATCGACGCTTGTCCATTATCGGCAGCTTTGAGCAAATCTGAATTGACTTGGACTAAAGCTGTCATGGTGCTGTGTCTACTTTTATACGCTGATTGAAACTTTTCTATTAAGGCGTTATTACTTAGATGTTCATCAATTTGACTAAGAACTAATTTTTCCAAAATGTTTGATGAAAATGGCAGGTATTGCCTATAATTTTTCAAAAGATTAGGGTCAAGATTACATTTCTTCAAGAAAGGTCTGAGATCTGCACTTTTGAAAACATCAGGGACAATGCCCAGTGATAAAGAATTATTCATAAAACAATTCATGTTGGGCAACATTATATCTAAACATTCGAGGAACAGTTTCTCAGGACGTGGATCAAGTTCGCAAAATTTCTTTGATGAATGTATAATTACCTTCTTGATTTCTTCTTCACTTACAGGCTGAAATTCAAAAATCTTTTTTATCTCCAAGGAATTCCGAAAACTCTGGTTTGGACTCAGTTTTATTAAATTCTTCTCTGATTGTCTTTATTTTCTGAATAAAGAATTCATTGAATGTGCTTGGAATCTTTTCAGACTCAATATTTGTTGTGTAGACAGGAGAAGTCGTTCTGCCTCGTAAATCATTACAGATTTGGAGCAAATGTTTGGATGATCCACTTCCCGATGTTTTTTCCCATATATATTTCCTTTGTTAATTTTTCAATACATCAACAAATTTCATCTTTTCTTTAATATAGTTCTTTTGGTGGACAGCTAGATCCGTCTTTCTCCATTTCTTTTCAGCTTTTCTTTTTTCCTGTTTGGCTGCTTTGATGTTGCTGTAAACCCAGGGTGAGTGGGGTCGTGATTTCACTGTCCTCTCTGTCAATAGTGAATGACAGTTAAAAACATCTGAGAGGCCTTTATTTAGGTCTGAAAAGTTGTTAATCTGATCTCTTTCAAGAAAACATTTAATGTCCTGCCTAAATCGTTCAATGTTAATATTCTGTAAGTCTCTAGTTTTGGCTTTAAACTTCTCTTTAGGTGGCGTGCGGGTGTTCATCTCAAAAGAAGTTTGAAATTGATTCAAAATACATGGTCACTAACCGCCACATTTCGTAGAGATTCCTCACTATCCGTTTTCTCCATGATAAGGTCAAGTGTGTGATGTTTCTGGTGTGTCGGTATGTCGATAATTTGCCGGAGACCACGCTCATGAAGAAGTGTTTTAAATTTTGACACAAAGGAATTATCTAATTTTTCATAGTGGCAATTGAAATCACTGATGATGTAGACGTTCTTCTGGTTGTTAATTGTGTCAAGGAAATCGGTGAATTCAGACAGAAATATCGAATTATTCGTGTCATTTAATTTCGATCGTGTGAGTCTATAGACGCAGTTGATCATGAAAGACAGGCTATTTGAATGGAACTGTACAGAACAAATCTCGAATGAAGTATGGGTAGTATCAATATTCAATAGTTTGGCCTTCAGTGCTGTTTTGTAGAGAATTGCAACGCCTCCGCCAGATCTCTACTCTCAGGGTATGGAGATAATGTTAAAATTATTTGGAGTCAGCTCTTTTATGATTGGCTTGTCTCCTTCATCATGTAGCCATGTCTCTGTAATACAAACCAGGTCGGCGTTTGACTGCAGTATCTGATGGTGAATGTCAAGTGACTTATTTTTCGATGACCTTACGTTGAGGTAGATGCATTTTAAATATGGTGTATTTGATTTGGGTTTGCTAGATATACGAATAACGTTGATGGATTATGGCCATTCGCAGAGCATCAGCGGTTCACAGTGCCTTTTGTGTCTCTCCTTGTCCTTTTTTTAGAATGCTTGTTTATTTTGTAGGTCTTTAGTGTGTCGAAAAGGTTTTGTAGTCATTATAGTTTATTGACATATGACGCAGCATGTTGAGTTGGCTACTGGTGTAGTTCAGTGAACCATGACCATATGACAGAGCACGGGTCATTGTTGCGTCCATACAAAGGATTGTAATAATAAGGCAAAAACAGTCCAGGCAAGTAACGTACAATAGTATTGCTTTACCTCTTGAAATCATACTCAGGAAAATCCTGGTAAAAAACAAGTGTAAATTCCTTCAGAATCAATAAAACTCCATGTGAATCAGTCCATCGGAAATGCCATTAAAAGATGAAGAAGTAGATATGAAATACATATAAATCCAAGGTGCATATACGGGAGAAAATAGCAAAACAATGAGAGAGAGGTGTGGAGCGACCAGTTCCAGTCATGCTACAACATACTACAACACAACCAGTCTTGGGAAGGAAAATGGCAAATAGGAATGAGTGGAAACATCTGATGAAGGGCTAATTCCTGCAGCGAAAGGAGACAATGAAGGTACAAGGTGAAAATGACTGTTTTCTTCTCTCTCTTTTTTTTATTTTTTTATTTTGTCCTGTGTTGAAATATATTTTATTTTGAATTTCTATTCACACCACCAGCAAGGGAGAAGAGTTGATCAAATCATCATTATTTTTGACTTAGAGAAATTTGGCATGAAACACCTGTGGAAACCAGGTAGGTTATAGATTTATATCCACTTTGCTTTGCTGTTACGGCTTTTTGTACTTATCTGTCACAGTGTCACCAAAAATCACATCTATAAAGTAAAACTCCTCTTTGTCTCTGTAAAATGTTGTTGTTGTTGTTCTTGTTTTAATTATTCCTCAAACTTAAATCCTTTCAATTGAACACAGTATATGAATCATTATCAAACATGGTAGTTACCACTTTTAGGCATGCCACGTTTATGGTGTCTTTGAAAATTTACCTGACTTTATATTTTGGTGATGTTAAAAGGCACCTGGCATACATGGTTGAAATTTCTTTTTATCCCTTCAGGCGTTGACGTATTCACAGAAATTGTTGCCACATTTGAAAAACATTATCCTGAAACCTTGAAACGAGCTTACGTGATCAATGGTAAGAATCATTCGGCATAATTTGGCCAGACCCTCTTTTAACCTTATTTTGGATGTCTTTTATTTCTTTCATCATTACCTTGCCCCAACAATTGTTTGTCTGTTCCCCTACAAGAGTTTGTTTTAAGTTTATCACCTGCATTTGGTTTAGATAATGTCACTTTCTGTAATTAAAGCTTAGAGCTTTTATATAGCACTGAATACACCATGTGCTTGAAGCGCTGTACAAGTTTCCCCAACAGGCCTTTTCCAACCAGACCCTCTCAACTCCATGTGAAGTATACAGAGATGCAGCCATTTTTCAGGCGTACTTTCTGTAGCATACTGACAAGATCCTCTGTCTATGTCAGGTACTCAGTTGCAGCTGAGTGGGATGAGGAAAATGTGTGTAATAGCCTTTCCCAAGAACTAAAGAGTATCAGGATGGGTGCTGCCTGGATGCGAACTCAGCACCATATGTTTACAAGTCAAATGCCTTGACCCCACAGCCATGCTGCCACTGTATCACTTTCCCTGCCCTCCTTTTTAATCCGCTAAAATATACAGCAAATCCAGCCGAGGGGACAAAAATACTAATATGCAAAAGTGTACCGCTTGGACATTTGAACACTTGGCATGTGAAATGTCCCTATGCCTAAAATGCCCAGAAACCAAACGACTTGGTGGCATTGCAATAAATTGCTTACAAAGTCACAGCTTCAGCAGGGGCCTCAGAAAAGGATCGCCTTTGTGATGCTGTTGTATAATTGTGTGTATTTTAATTAATGCAGCCCTCTCTATTCATCTCAACTCTATGTCAAAATGGGATTATTTTTTGATCATTCAGAGGAAAATTATCTGCATTTGAAAGTGTTGTAGTATTACTGTGATCACTGGTTTTCATTTGGTTTTTTTATCTTTTTTCAAAAATTTATTATTAGACCTGTGAACCAATGTTAAAGTCCTGTATTCTTATTGTTTCATTGAGTATCCTCCTCCTGTAGGTGGCATGTTCCCTCCGGAATGTCTCATTCTCGTGGCTGTTCTATATAGATCCCTTTCCATTTCCATGTTCCCTGTTTTTATCAAGTCTCTCTCCATGTCTTTCTCAATGCATCACTCCAACGTCATTTTTGTCTTCCTTTACATTTGTTGTTCTTCATTTTCTTCATTTTTTGTTGGTCCTTGCACACTGCCGTTTAATTTCTCCAAGGATGTCTCCATTTTGGGTTACTATTGTGCCAAGATATTGGAATTTGTTGACCATTTGATTACTTTCATTGTTGATTTTCACATCTGGGAATTGTTTTAATTTGACTATTTTCATTATCTTTGTTTTCTTGACCTTGAAGATTCTATTCTTTGCCTGGTGTTTAATTGACACAATGTTTTTACAGGCCTTCTGGTATTGTGGAGAGGAGAACGCTATCATCTGCGACTCTTTGTTCAGGCAAATCATTAGCTCCTTGAGTTTAAATTTCATAATTCCCTTATATGGGAATGTTTCACAATTATCCTAAACGTGTTGCTATCTCTAAAAACTACAATTACAATTTTGGTACATGATCTGAGGTAAATTCTTCATTGAATCAATTATTTAACATGAACCAGTTACTTTACGGGTTGTTGCTTATGTTACTTTTTTTTTCCCATTTTTACCAGCTCCTCGCATTTTTCCTGTGGCCTACAACTTGCTCCGTCCTTTTCTCAGTGAAGAGACCCATCGGAAAGTTGTTGTTTGCGGAAGTAAGTTACTGTTTTTGACAAACATTGTCTGTTTTTTCTGTCTAAACAAATTCTTCTGAAAGCATGGTTATGCTTTGTTACTTCAGCTTATATATTAATCATTGTCATAAGTGTCTCTTTCTTTACTTCAGATTAAATTAAGATCCAGAGAGAAATTTTCTTTTAAATTGATTCATGTATCTCTCTGTCTGCTTCCTTTTCAGGTAACTACCAGGACGTTTTACTTCAAAACATTGATCCTGACCAACTTCCAGCACATTGGGGAGGGACCTGCATGGATCCAGATGGAAACCCAAGGTGTCCCTCTGCAGTAAGTAGTCAATGTTAGGAAGAAAGCAGTAGCATGATAGGAAAGCTACTCCATTCCAACTTACCTTGCACAGATTCATTATTGAAATGCTTCAGTTGTTGAATCATTCATTGAATGGACATTAGAATTACCAGTGTTGAATTAACTGAAATTTACTGAGTCAACTTCATTTTGATTTTTTTTATGGGTGAAAATCAACTTTTAGGTCATCCAGATGACACTCATTTCTCTTACGAGTTAAAGTTTGTATTTCATATGGATAGAAACATATAAATTGGATTTTCTGTATCACTTATAGTTTTCATATACTCTTACAACCATTAATTGTTAGGGATGTGTGGAATTCTCCAAATTTCTTTTCAAAGGCTTTTTCATTACTCATAATTTCATTATTTGAAAAGATAAACAAGATCTTGACATACTGTTCAAATTTTTTACGAACCAAGAAACTCTACATGTAATACTTACCAAGATCAATATACCTGTTTTCTCGTGTTTGCAATATACCCCTTTCACAAATCGTTTCATTCATCCAGGTATTTTTTTTACTTAAGAGGCTGCATTTGAAATTTGAAATTTCTTGAGCTGAAACCATCTAAATCTTCTGACCCACTCTATAAGTATACAGTCTATACATTGCCACCACTTATCCAGCATGATCACATATCTGACCATAATCACAGGGAACAAAATAAATTGTTCCATTTTACCCTGAGGTTGTCTGGCATCGGAATTAGGAAAAAAAAATAAGTATCTCACCATATAATCCCTGTGGATGTCCAGCATCCAGATTCTCAAGACATTAAAAAAACCCACAAAAACCTAATCAACAAATGAACAAAAAGATGTAAAGAAGTCAACACACCTCACACCAGTTTATTCCATGATCAGGGGAAATATAGACCTGCAATATATTACATGTTTAATAAGCAAAAATGTGTTGGCCATGCCATCTGAAACAAAAAAACAGTTATCACGGCATCAATGCTTAAAGGAAAGATATATGCTCCATGGAAGAGGGGCAGGTCACCAACAACCTTAGCTGAGTTGAATGAGTATAGGTGAAATTGTCTAGAAAAGCAGAGACAAGTTGCAAGGACATCAAGTGTGGCAGCTAACATCAGCCATATGATGGTGGCAGGTGACATGTAATTAGAACATCTATGACATCAGTCCCCTTTGCTGGAAGGATTGTCTCACACAACAATTACCTTTAATGAAATATCATGGAATTGATGCTGTGATGCTAAGTGGCATTGACCAATTTTATTATTATTATAACTATTATTATTATTAGTTATTAGTCTTATTATTATCATCATCTTCATTATCTCCATCAGATAGTTCCAGGGGGTGAAGTTCCTTCCAGCTACTATGGTGTCAATAACCTAGAGGATATATCAGGTTTTACGCAGGTTTCTATAGGCCGAGGATCTACCCTGCAGTTAGACTTTGACATTGAGAAAGCTGAGAGTGCTATAAGGTATGATGATCATATTTCATACTACCTTATCCCTTGATTCTCTTTATGTTAATAAATTTATCAAATGCATAGCAGATTAATTTCCACTTTTTGGTATAATCTTTAGGAAATATAGCAGTGAAATTTATTTAAAGTTTAGAATTCTTTATTAACCTAGTTGCTTATTTTGTGACATTTGAAGGGTTCCATTTCGTATGTGAAGGGATACAAGTGTAACAGTGTGGTAGAATCTTAGTGTGTGTAATTGAAGCAAGTATGTTTCAAGTAGATTTTTATCTCTATATCGTTCTTGCAAGTCTCTAAACACGGAAGTCTGAAATTGGGTCATGATGTTTTTGGCTTTTTTTGACTCAAATGGGTGTCCCCCACCTCCTCTATAAATATCTATAGACTTACAAAACTTACATGTTTCAAGACTTACAGGGATGATTTATACAGGAGTTGGGGTACACACATTCTAGTCAAATAAAGCTTAAATCGTCATGACCCAATTTCTGGCTTACACGTTTGGAGACTTACTGGGACAAAATGTTTTATTTTGTGCCCCCCGTTGCCAGTTTCCTCTATGTCAGTGTCTCTTCAGGTTTCAGTGGTAAGAACATATCGTTCTGATTTGTTTAAGTCTTTCGTTTAGTCGAAATTGTTTTTTACATTTTTCTAATGGTTGGCGTTTTGTTTATTGTTAGACTGTATCCAGCTCTTCTTGATGTGTGTGTGTGTTTGTTGTCAATACACATTTTATGCTAATCTATATTTTAAGGCCTTTGTACAAGAAAGAGCACAAATTTCAATTCTTTCTTTGAAGTTGATCTGTGATTAGCCTGACATATGACATTCTGTCTGATTTGTGATATTTGTCATTCTTGGTTAGATTCTTCTCCTGATGCCTCATGAAGCAACTAAAGATTGTCCAGAGAAGGCCTCCATTTTTAGTTGATTCCACTTTGTGTATGAAACAAATGGAAATCATTTGTTCTGGACAGTTGATCCTCAGTATTTAAATCCATGTACAGTTATCAGTGGATAAACGCATGCCCTTTGGTCACAGAGAAAAGCGTGTCTTTATGCCTACATTGCCTTTATAGGAAGGGCAATCAATCATAATAGGCCTTTGAACATTGGTCCTGCCCTTCCACCTCGTTTTACACTCACCCAGCTGTATTGTTTCTAACCTGTACATTATTGTAACCTGGCTTGGCCAGCTCAATTGCATTCATTGTGTTTTCACTTAATCTGCCCCAGCCAACCATATCGCCATCTCTTGTCTCAATCCTATGCACGGACATGTGTTTGGGTCTAGGGATTTTCAAACTTGTCACCAACAAACATTTAAGTCTAGCCAACCAGTCTTGCCCATCAGAGAAGCACCTTGATGAGACGCGGGATAGCCAATGCCGGCTAGACATGATGTAACACTGACTGGCGCCTTTTTCTCTGTGGCTTTCTCTACCATGTGTGAGAGCTTTATATGTAGTGGCAGAAGTATCGCCAATTGCTCTACAAAAGATCCATTTTGATTCAAATTATGGCTAGACCAAAGCCGCATTACAAAAAAAAAAAGGGCGTGTCTTTATGCCTGTTGACTGTGTGTTTATATTATATAGTAAAAATTCAGTCAGCAGACCTCGGCGTGTGTTTATGCAGAATCCGCCTTTATGCAGAGTGTCTTTATCCAGCAACTACTGAATCTACTTCACCTCCTTACGTCATAACAGAATAATTCCACCATTCTCTTTCTGGTTTACAACTATATACTTCATTTCACTTCCACTGACCTTCACTCCCTTTCTTAATAATGCTTTTAATCACCTGTCCAAGTTCACCTCTGTCTGCTCTTTCAACTCTCTTTAAAACCTTAAGTCATCAACAAGCATTTTACTAAAACAACATTTTTTAATAATTACACATCCTCATCTTATCTCACAGAAAATTAAGATACAGTTTGTATGAATTTTAAGTCACACTGATCCTTGGTTGTATTGAGAATATAAACAGGAAGCTGGAAGCTTTTATCTTATCAACATTATTATTATTTCTGCAGATGGCAGTTCAAGACAGATGGTTTCGACATTGGCTTTGGAGTATATCGCCGGACAAATGATCAGCGTCAGAAAGCATCAGACATGGAGCCAGTTCTACTGTCACAGAGGGTGAATAGTCATATGGTTCCAGAAGATGGGAGTGTGCAATGCAAGAAACCAGGAACTTGTAAGTCAGTGATTAAACTTTGAGACTATAATTACTGTGACATGATAATGACAAAATAGCTGCATATTTTTTAATAGTTCCATTCTGCTAAGAATTGATCCCTAGTTAGGAAATTTTGTACTTTTTTTCTTTCCATTTTGCTGTTCTTTTTCAAATCTTACATGCTTCATCATATGGAGGATTTTTCAAGGCAAGGTTGGATCATTCTGTTCTTCTAAATAAGAGCAAGGGGAAAAAAAGAAACATGAGTGAATTCTTTAAGCAAATGTAAATTAAATTTTAGAGTCCAACAAAAAAAGAAAAGAACTGCAATATCTTTCATGATGACTGGAAAGTTACAGTGATCTTGAACCTCTCCTAAAACAAAGACAATGAATTTGTCAGTTGATTTGCTTTACTTTTTTAGATCTTTGCTGTATCAAATTCAAAAAGTGAAAAAATTGTTGAAAAATACCTTCATGTAGGTCATCAGGTGCAACGTCACATGAATTGACATCATTGGTGCAATGCAGATAGACTATGAATGAAAAAAGCATAGGACATAACATATTTAAAAAGTTATAAGCCTGAATCATGTAAGTCTTAGAATCATCTATTTTGTTCTGTAGTCTGTTAGTCCGAAACCCGCAGTAGGGCCATATTCCAGGGAGGGCTCACTTCTGAAATGTTTATTTACATAATTTTTCTTCCCCTTTACACTTTAGCAGTTAGGTTTTGAGTGTCTAGTGATATTCTTCTTCTTCTTCTTCTACAAATAATCAGACTGACTAAGTAAAACTGAGTACAACTGTCGAAGCGCATGGCTAAAAAAAAAAAGATGGTTGATGAATTCTGAGGCCCTGTATGCAGGTATCTTCGTATCTTCATAAAAAATTAAATAAGGGAGATCAGTAACTGAGTCTGTCTCCAGGTTCTTGATATTTTCTTAAAACTTATTTAGTACTTTTTTCATGACTATAACTCCAGATGTTGTCCGTTTCGACAACACATACAGTTGGCTGAAATCGAAAAAGCTGTACTACCTCATTGAAGTCCTGGAACCTCAAACATATGATCTTGAATTACCCAAGTCACCCACCACTGATTCCTGTGCCTCAGAGTCAAACTCTTCTGCAGATGTTTGGACATCATTCCCATGTAATGGTGAATCCAGTCCTTGCCCAGAACCAAATTTGTCCACTTGATATTGGTTTCCTATTTGAAAAGCAAAAAATTTAGTATATATCAGTTGACTTTTATTTATGTCATTTTTTATTTTTTAAAGAATGAAGTCAATTTTTAGGTATTTGAATGCTTAGTAGACATTATTGGAAATTTGGTGTGAATTTAAATAATTTTGCTGGTTGGTTGTTGTTGCTTGTTTGTTTTGGCTGATGTATCTTGTGGTTGATGGGCATATATCAGTATCTGATGTATTGCCAAAAACTTTGTTAATCAGGTTTGTAAGCTCTTTGAATCGGATGGGTTGATTTTGTTATTGGGTTGTTGTTGTTGTTGTTTGTGTTTTGTATGGTGTTTTTTGGTGTTTTTTTCTTCTTTTTTTGTTTTGTTGTTGTTGTTTGTTTGTTTGGGGGTTTTTCTTTTTTTTTTGGGGGGGGGGTTGTTGTTACTAGTTGGTTTTTTCTTTTTGCTTTGTTTTTTATTAAGAAAAAAACATTTTCAAGTTTCTTGATTTGGTTTTGTTGTTTTATCACTTTTCATTCTGGTGTCATAATTGTCAAGATGATTCCATACTTGAATTAATTTTTCATGCCATACAAGCTACATCTCACAATCATGTCATATGTAAGAATAAAGATTGAAATCAATTTGATATGTCTTTTGTTTTGAAAAAGGATTCCACCTCTCTGTGCTCCTCTGCATTTGCTGTAAAATTTAATTCTCTAGCCTGAAGGGCTGAAATTGGAAGGATTGCTACCAATTTTAAATTTTAAAGATTTATTAAGATGGGAATTGCTGTCTTTGTTCAATTACACTTGTTTTTGCTGGTATTTTTTTTA
>JAOYNN010197888.1:0-10791 GCA_025770095.1 Goniobranchus kuniei
ACCCAATCAGATGTTTGGTTTTTTTGCCAGAGGCATGCAACGGAAATGACAGTGTTGTCTGTAGCCATGTCTATTATCTATCCATCTATCTATCTATCTATCTATCTATATCTATATCTATATCGAGAAGGATCTTGTGCCAAAAAAAACACCACCTAGTGCAGGCTAAGTACTTGGATGTATATGGAATGGAAATATGGCTGGTCTTTTATTGTATAAATTGGTAAGAATAAAGACTTCTAAACTTTTCAAAGGCTAATAAATACACATTCATGTACAAAGATGCACACATACACAAGCATGCACATGTGCGCGTAAGAAGTTAAAAAAAAAATTCATTGTAATTCGATTGTAAGTTGAATATTCCATTGCAGGGATCAAAATTCATTGTCAATTTAAACATTCCAGGTTGTGCTTCTTGTTGACCAAAACCAAATCACTATGTTTCCATTATCATTATTGCTTCTCAAATTTTGTTTGATTCTAATTTGTTCACTTTATTTTTCAAGATTATTATCATTGCCTTTGCATCACATATCTTTAAGATTATTAGTTTACAGTGTTTCTGTGTTATGTTCATTTTGTATTTTAGGACTCTGTTCAACTGCACAGGTTATCTCAGCACCCTCGGCAAATGTAAGATGAAAGGTTAGTTAAAAGTAAGAGAGACAACAGAAGTAGTAAAAACTTTACAGATGAAGAAGAGAAGTTGCCAAACAAAGGGAAATAGGCATTTAAAGTAAACAATAAGCGTAAAATGTAACATTATAAATTAACTAAAATGTGACAAGGAGCAAAATAGCAATGGCCAACAAGCCCCAAACTGCACAGAGATAACCAGCAAGGCTTTTCTAGCCCCCTTCATGCAAAAATATGCTCAGTACATCTAGATACCAACCCCAATGGTATTTTTAAGTCATGCGTTATATAAAGTCATGTACCTCTAAAGAGAGAGATGTACATAAAAGAGATATGCGGTAGTGTGTGAATATGAGACATAAGAGAAGGAGCAAAAGAGAGGGAAAAAGAAAGAAAGTGAAAGAGTGGAAAAGAAATACATTATATCATCATATCAAATGTATGAAATAATATTATGCAAGTAAAGTTTTTATATACAGAACATGATCAATAATTATATTCTATAAAACAAGCTTTGGTGGAGCTAAGATGCCTGGAGGCAGGCTTCAATTTATTATTTTCCTGGGCCTGTGGTATTAATTTGAAGTGGCCTCTACTATAAAGACATTTCCTGCTCTTCGTATACCTCATACCAATGAACAATTTGAAGTTACTATAAGGGAGTAAAATCTTTTTAACGACTTCTGCAGAAAAGACACAATTTTGCACAAGTTTGAGTTTGAGTTTGATTGTGGTTTATGCCCAGTACACACCCATAGGGATGATCTCAGGGCTTTCTTGATTTCAAATTGTAAGAGTTTGTAATACAATCCATGCTAAATTATATTCTACAAAATATGCTTTGGTGTGCTTAAGGTACCAGGAGACAGGCTTAAATTTATCTTTATTTTACTGGCTCTGTTGTGTTAATTTGATGAAGCTTGTTCTATATTAAGGTTCCCATATGCCTCTTACCAATAAACAACTGAGATAAGTAAACATTTACTACTACAAAAATGGGGCTACGTCTCAAGTTTCGCTACTTCTTTAAAGACTTCTGCAGGAGTGGAACAATTTTGTATGCATGTTTAACATTTAAACTAAGTCCAACTTATTATATTACAAAAAGTACAGGCTTCAAACCTCCTAAAAAAAGTTTGATAAAATTATTAGTTTATGTGTTCACAGCACACTGATACACTTTCCAAGATCAGTTGCCACTAAATTGTAACTGAAGTTAACAATGGATATTCCTAGTATTTTAGAATTTTATTTCTTCTCGGCTTTTAGGACAAGATAATTCACATCTTTCTATTATATTTTCATCAAATGTTGAAAACCTACTTTATTGTTTTCTGAATTATAACTGATTTGAAATGTTCTTAACATTGTTAGAAACTAGCCTAAAGATGGATCGACAGCAATAATAATATTCCAGCCTATATATCAACACAATTCAAAGAGGCAGCCAAGTTTTATATCAATATATCAATGCAACTTGCATATTCAAATACTTATATGTAGAAGGATACTTAATTTATACAAAAAAGTACCAATGATTACATTAAACATTTCATGAGATGAATTCAAATTATTTGACATAATAAATCGGAGAAAAAACATGGATCAATGGATTCAAGATATCTGGAGGAAGGTTCCTGATGAAACAATTTAGGCCAAAGTAGGTATAGTAATTTTTACACGTGGAGTGGCATACATCAGAGAGGAGAGGAATGAGCATCAGATAACAGGAACAGAGGAACTTCATAGAGCAGGAGGGTTGGAGAGAGCAGCAGACACAAAAGTTTAAAAACTTGTGTTCAATTTTGTTTTACCATGATAATTATTCATTTATTTTTGTAGGCAATTTAACAACGAGTATGTAAGAAAAAAAAGCAACACCGGTAATTTAAAAAATGTAAGCCAAAATACCGATTCAAACATAAGTCAAAGCGATCAGAAAATCACCCTTCTCTGTAAAGGCAAGAAAAAACAGAGCATCACTGTTAATTTTTTCTTGGGCAAGACAATTTACTCTTATTGGCCTGGCAGTGCTGCTCTGCGGATAATGCTAGATTTCCTCTCTGTCTTTCTTTGAGAGAAACTTTAATAAAAGCCTCAGGACAATAAAAGCTTTAATTTAAAAAATGCTAGCCAAAATGCCAATTCAAATATAAGTTAGAGCAATTGGAAAATCGTCACATTTTGAGATTTTAAAAAATTGATTCATTTCTGTAAAGGCTCAATGATGGTAGACCAGACAAAGCGATCTGGAATGGTTTTAAAAAGTAATTAAATTTTTACTTTTTAACAACGTAGAAAAAATGGCATTACTCAGGTCATTATTTGGTGGATCAAGATAAAAAAGGCTGTCTATGACCTGATTGAGGCTTTGACTGGTGGCAGGTACTCAGGCGAGGTTTGCTTAATTGTAAATTATGTCCAGTACATCCCATGGGGATGAACCCAACACTTGTTCATTATCAGTATTCCCTTATTATCTGAAGTTGGTCTAATGTTTGAAAAACTTTAAAATATCATTAATCCAATTCATAGAAAGTGTCATCAACAATGGCAAATAAAAGGCCAGTCACCTGCAGAAGACTGACAGTTTCTGAACTCAAAAAGACCTCAATAACGAAGGAGTTTCAATTTGCAAAATGATACTTAAAAGTTTCTGATTATTTATTTCTTCTTTTGGTTGCTTTCTTAAGATTACTTATTTAAAATTCCTAATAAATGCCAAGGGACTATTTTTTTACAGTAAAAAAACCAACAAAAAAACGAAAGACATGATCTCTGCTTACGACTTAATTTGTATGAGTAGGACATTATTGAAAAGAGAGCTAAGGAGGACCAAATTACCAGCCCCTTCATAAAGAAATATCTCAAAGTGAATATTTCATAAAGATGGATAGAAAGAGTGTAAAATTCTATTGATACCATTTAAAGACCTAAACCAGTAACCAGGTAGATGTTGGACAATCAGAAGCTGACAACTTAACACTGTGTGACCAAACTCTGAGAAAGAAGAAATTTGTTTTGTGTTTTAGGGTTTCGACTCATTAGAAGGTCATCTCATATGCCCATGGTAAAAAAATTGAGATGATATACTACCTAAAAGTAAGAGAGAAAACACAAGTAACAGCAGGGACGATAGAAGCAGGAAAGAAAAGCTGGATGGATGATAAAAGGAAAGAAAAAAGAGCTACTTTAGTTGTCTCTCAATGCTGATAGCTGCAGTGGACCTATTCTTTCTTATCCTTGGCTGGATAACTCCCCTGAAACCCACACAGGGAAAACAAGACTGGAAGGAAACTTCATTTTTCAATGATTGGGAACTTGTATAGTGAAACGCAAACTTTTTATTCATGAGGAAAAAAAAGAAGATACATGGCTTTGGGTAGGTTTTCTTTCCATAAAATATAAAATGGAAAAGTAACTGTTGTAGCCTCACTTAACAAGCACTCGGCATACTGTCTTTCCACTCTTGCTGAGTTCCTGTTATCGACACAAAGCCTACACAGAGAAAGTAATGTTGGAATTTTTGTTGGTCAAACAATGACATTAGTTAGAGACATATTAATTGAAATACCATCCATTAAGGTACTCCAAGGCTAATGCTGTTGTTTATGTGTGAATATAGTGGCAGTGCATAGTTTAAATTTAATTCATGACAATGTAAAGGTTGATGTAACAAGTGGAAGTGGCAACTCCCCTTTTCAGTTATGGTCAAGCTTCTCAACTCTTTGTTCTGAGAGTAAGAATATCTTTGTGTAAGTTGTGAAAAATAAATTTCCATCACTGAAGTTATATACAAGCATTTGAGCATGAGTCATAGTTTGATAACCCAAACACAACAGAGATAAAGTCCAAGAAAGATTTGAGAATACCACCTTTGATTGATTGATTGTAATTTATACCCAGTATATCCCATAGGGACAAGAACACTACTTTAAAAAAAGGCACCATTATATATATATTTCATGATTGTAAAATGCTGTCTCATGTAAGTATTCAAAATCCTTACAATATTTGCAATGTTTATTCTCATACATGATCATTATGAGGTCTACATGCCAGCAATGTGGGACCTCTTGAATAAATAAGTTTGCAGCCCTGACAAGTAAGGGCCTCGTCCTTTCTCAATTACAGCCTTTAAAGTTGAATCAATCATCTGTGTTTTATCACTACTCTTCATCCATGTGTATGGTTATTTTACTGTGTGTGGAGTCAAAACTTCCTGAATTTAGAACTGGAGTCTATTCCATGACCAATAATATCATAATAAAGTCTGAAATTTAGGATTTGATCAGCAATTTCAAGAGAATGAAAATTTCCAGATAAAACTCAAGTCTTGAAAAGTTGGCTTTTTGGCATAGGACGGTCTACAGATGATTTAACTTCAAGTTTGGGTTTTTGTAAAATTTTGTCTCAATAAGCATTGAACCAACTCATTCAAGTCAGGCAATACTGTTTATTACTACTTGCGAGCTATACAACATAATTCTATGAATCTGAATATTTTCTGTACTGCTCTTACGAAAACAAGGCCATTTTTCGTCGGTGTCTCAAGTTTCTCTGTAGTTTGAAGTATTCTCATATTCCTGAAACCAGTTGTGAGTGGAAATATTGAAACATTGATACTTTTCTGGAGGCTTCAATACAATATTGATATTTAGAACATATCAATATATCAATACTTCAATATGAAATGTCCACCACATGTGGTTATGCTCCTTAAATTCCTTTTTGCCAACTGGAGGCTGATTAATTGTCTGCATACCAAAATGCTCAGGCTCCTTGTACTCTATCCACCTAAGGGATGAGTATGGAATAAAACAGTCCAAGCAGTTCGTCTCAGCTGGCTATCGGTATTTCAAATGAGGATGAGATAAGTCACTTGAAACAGTTCAAACATGTACATTTACATATGTGACAAGTCAGATCACAAACTTGATCTTACAGTAGAGCTATTCAACAAATAACAAAATATTTGGAAATTGTGAACTCTCTGACCAATGCCAAAATCAATTCAAGGTTTGCTCAGAGCTCCAATATATGCCTCTTAAAAGTTTGGAGAACATGCAAGCAAAATAAAAACTGGCTCAGAGACTTTCAATAGCACTGGCTATGCTGAAACAAAAAGTCAAAATTCACCATGCATTTTAAAACGACTCATGGACCAATCAATGTACCATCGGATTGACATCCCAGTGACTATTGCAACAAGAACAAGACTTAACATTTATCAAGTCCAAAAAGCCACAGTCGAGAATGAATATTTACCAACGATCTATTTTCCCATCAACCATCCGAATACAGAATCAACTCCCACTGTCGGCAGTCAATACACATGACTTGGACTTGAATACCATTGCTTTTAAAACAATGTTAAGCTTTACCTGATACACATTATGCCAACATCATACCCTCCAAACTTGTGACCCAAATTGCAATTAATGAAAGGAGAAAGAAGCTGCCAATTTATATTAGTTGAAATAGTAGAGGTTTTTATGTTGTTTACAACGCACTGATTTATGTGATAGCTGTGACAAAATGCCACAGGTGGAATACAGATCATAGGGAAAAGAAAAGCAGATTTTTTTTAATCTACTGAGAACAGCGTGTCACCATCAATTAGAGAAATTAGCAGACAAAACAGCATCAACAGCAGCAGAGATAAAGTGAACAAGAAGCTAAAGGCGGTTAGGACATGACTAAAAGTCAGGCCAAAAGGCACATGGACAACAGTTGCATTTAAAAAATAAAAGCTGGAATGAAGTGGACAGGCTCTTGCAAAAAGAGGATGGGTGGTAAGAATTAGTAGGAATTAAATATTTGTGATTTTGCGACTTTAAATGAAAAGAAGAATGCATGGAGTGACATTCTTTTGCAGCAAAAGTTCCTTACACTCATATTTTTTTCAAAATGCTGACTGGTTGCACTAATGTTTAATTGATTGATTGTGGATTATGCCCAGTACATCCCATGGAGATGATCTCAGGGCTTCCTTGTTTCTTGCTTTTACCAAAAACTGGATGATGGTAGGGAAGCAAACTTCCAAGAGAAGTCAGACTACTAGAAAGCATACACAATTTTGCTCAGGCAATCAATACAATTTCCCTCAAAGAGCCTAACAGAGTAGCATAAAACATTTGTTTAAATGTATGTACTTGACATGTATGACTTGAACAGCCTGCCAACGCACCATATCAGGGTTGCCAACATTGAAAAGTCAAAATGAAGGACACTCAGTGGTGAAATGAGGGACATTTAACATGAAGCTCCCCAACATAATAATTGCATCAAAGCACAAGACACATACTCCCAATAATGACACTGAAAAAACTTCCTTCTCTATATTTCAAATGTCTATATGTCACAAAACAAGAACAGAGTCAAACAATCTTACTGTATACACAAGTTCTCAAGTAAATCATATGTATGATGTCACTCCAGCTATCACTTGACCGTGTCATATTTTAATTCAAGCAGTCAGATTTTAATTCAAGCACCTGTGGATTTGCGCTGCAATCGGCATTAGGTCTAAGCCAGGGACAAAAGCGTACGACAACGGATAGGCCTAAACATAAATGAGTTCTTCATGTGCAAAAAGGCACTTTTTGTGGGTGTTCTCGCCTTTAAAGCAGGGAACGTCCATTAAGTTAAACGTATTCTGCAAAACCAGCTATACTGGCTTACAACGTACTGATTTATGTGATAGCTGTGACAAAATGCTAGATCATAGGGAAAAGAAAAGTACACAGGCACAATAAATTATGTGCTTCACCCAAAAATCTTGATTTTCATCTGTACCCTGAGTAGCCTGGTACGTACAGGAATATGCGATTCCAACACAATATCATCAAAACAGAATAATCGGAACTGATCTTGCCGAATCAATTCTTGACAAACTTTGCAAGGATCCAGGCTACAGTAGCTTTCTCATTATCATTCATTATTGAGTACAAGCAAAATGAAAAGAAAAAAAAAAGGATCCAAAAACTGTGAAATTTTACTCACATACCTTGGGAAAATGGAGAATATGAGGAAAATCTTAAATTTGTCTGCCCTTTTGTTTTGTTGCTTTCCTGAGTTGAGATGGGGGTGGTGGAGGAAAATACCATACGATATGATAAGCTTATTTGAAACTCCTAAAAGATTAAAGATGAGAAGACTTATGAATTTGAACAATTGAAAATTAAAGGTCAGAGAATAAAAGATTTCTGGCATGCTCATGATACAGCAGTCCTATCATACACCAAACAAGGGTTGGTAAACATACTTAACTTAGTTATGAACCACAGTGAACAGAAAAACTTAAGACTCAATGTGAAAAAGATCAAAGTAATGAAAAGAAATAAGCCAAAAGGAACTTGCAACATTTAAATTAATCGAGAACATTGAAGAGGTGCATCAATATGTTTATGTTGGAAGCACTATCACAGGTGATGGAGGAGAAGGAGCAAAAATTAAGAAGAGATTGACCCTTGCCACAAACAAGCTGACAAAATTGAAACTCCTTTGTGCAGGGCAGAACATGAAAACAAAACTTAGGATACTGAGAGCATGCGTTTTTGCAACAGCAACGTATGGTTGCGAGACCTGGACCATGGACAAACCAATAGCCAAGCGAATAAGTGCATTTGAAATGAGGTGCTACAGAAAATATTTAGAATACCATGGACAGTACACAGAACAAATCAGTCAATTAGATTGGAGATAAATGGAGAAGAGAACTGGCTGGAGAATTTTGTAAGACATCAGAAGTTGAAATACTTTGGACACATAAAAAGACATGATGGACTTGGAAAAATAATTTTGGAAGGCACGGCAGAAAGGAAGAGATCACTGGATAAGACCATCAAGTCAATGAGACAAAGACATCACAGATAGGCTACGTTGATAATGTCAATAACGAAAGTGGGAAGAACAGCAGAAAACAGGAGTGTGTTCCGTCATACTATCAAGGATGCTACATACACACCAGTATAAGCAGCAGCAGCAGCAGCAGCAGAAGAAGAAGAAGAAGAAGAAGAAGAAGAAGAAGAAGAAGATTTATGCCACTCTCCTTCCCATGGAAACATGAAACAACTTCAGTGAACATAATTGTATCATACTGGTGACGCAACTTTAAAATCTCTGGATGCATTAATAGTGAGAGTGCATTCCTTCTGCTAAGCTTCTCTCATAGTGATACACAAAAGTTTTATGAAAGTTGTATGCTGGCTACCATTAATGTATGGTTCAAAATTCAGGAGAATGACAGATAATAATAAAAACCTTAGAAGAGAGCTGAAATGCGTACCAAAAACTGTGGCCCCAATTTTTCAGGGCGCAAATGGCAAATTGCGGCGGCAAATTTTATCCTTGAAGGCAAATTGCCGCAAATTTTTACTACAAGTCTACACAGATGGGTCTGCAGAAAATGCCACAAGGAAAGGAGGAGCAGGCATTTATATCGAGCATCTTGATGGATCCAGTTCTGACGGAAACATTCCCATTGGTGAATATTGCTCAAAGCCCAGGGCAGAAACATATGCAATAGTAGAAGCAAAAAATGCACTGCAGGAAGATGAAATAGAGAACACCAATATTGTTTTTCTAACAGATGCACGGGCAGTCCTAGAGGCACTCCAGTCAGGAAAGCTACAGGAAATCAACTCGGCCATGCAACAACTAACAGGAGCAAGAATAATAATACCACAGTGGATACCATCGCACTGTGGAATTCCAGGAAATGAAAAGGCTGACAGACTCAAGAAAGAGGGATCCAGCAGAGAATAAAAGAAGACGCATTAAAGAACTGAGAAGGAAACCACCAGAAGCAAAAGATAACCACCACAGTTTGACACGTCAACAGCAGGTCATTATCACTAGACTCAGGACCGGACACAACAGACTTAAGTCCCATATGCATGACAAATTCAATATAGGAAATTGGAACTTGTGACTGACACTTGGCAAAATGCAGAACATATACTTCAACACTGCAAAATATTTGAAGTTTGCCGCAACAAACATTAGCCAACAGAACTAGATTTAAACATCAAACTCCATGGCCCACTGAATGAACTTATTAAGAACATTGTGTTTATTACTGAAACTGGTCTTTCTGTGTAGTCACCACAAAAGTGAACAAAAGAAAAAGAAGAATTTGCCTGCAAAAAGCTACGATTTTCTTAGTTTGAAGCCACTAAATTGATTTTTTGGATTAAAAAAAATTAATGTATGATTATTCAGAAAAAAAAAACCCAGCGCATTTCACTAGCTCCCATTCTAAATGGCAATGCGGACAAATCCATAAGTTCTCATAGGTCTATAAGGTGAACAAAGTCCCATCCTTTCACCTTCATTAAAAAAAGAAGTAGGATGCTTATCTCTCATAACATTTAAAGACAACATCAGAGGAGAAAAATTGACAAAAAGCTCTACAGCCATTGGGCTTTTAGTGCATAATACAAATGTTCTCCAAAGGAAAATTCACCTTTCGGCATTGATCCACCACATGTCCCAGTTTTTTAGAACGGTCTTGGATAGTTGTCAATTTAGTTTGTAGCTTCTGAGACCAGGATGTTGTGTCTGTCTTCTTGGCCATGGCTTTTTTCTCCTTGTTTTGATCAGAGGACTGTAAATTTAAGAAAAAATAAAGAAATGACAATAAAGAAATTCTTTTCTTCAGGTGTATTTTTTAAACTAAGCTAAATGAGAGAGATCTGTCAACTGAAAAATCCTTTAATAAAAGGTATGCAATTTTTTTTTCTAATTAAAATATAGAAATTAGTAATAAAACATTCTTTCCTTCATGTGACCATTTCAAACTAACGAAATGAAAGATCTTTGTGAACTGAAAAATCTATTTAATGGATTTTTTAAAAATATGATGATAAATTATACAGGGATGTAAATGACACTTTCAAAAATTCTCTGAAAATTAACACCCGGGGTCCAGGGGCTGTATAGGCCCCATAGGGGTCTAGGGGCAACGCCCGAAGTGGGGGCGAAAAATGAACTACCATGCCTTTACAGCTCAACAATTCGCCTCTCCTGAGCATACTTTATGGCAGACCAAAAAAAACAATCTCTAACAAAAAACCATTATAAGCATCAGTTAGTTGAGAATCTTCGACAAATTTCGGTTGACCAGCCATGATGGAAATGAAAGTCTCT